>CM040629.1:46904683-47040281 GCA_022817965.1 Solanum lycopersicoides | reverse complement strand
TATCTAGACATTGCCAATAGGCTTTGAAGATGTTAATGAGAGTCCCTAGGTTTCTCTAAGACCATTACTTGTGTCCCTTATGTATTTTATGAGTCTCTTAATGAATTAATGAATAAATGGATTAATGAATTAATGAACTAATGACTTACGTTATGAAGTATGTAGTGAATAAGTACCTAATCTAGAGTGGCTTATGGATTCTTTAGTTAAATTGTGAAGAGGGCATAAAGGATGATTTCTTCATGGCTTACCTATAGAAGACTTGAGAATGACTCTAGTTAGGAAAGGTTTGATGTTTGTTGGCATGATCTAAGCTTTGGGTAGTCTTAAGGACTATTAAGTTATCTTGAAGAGGTCACTATGGACGTTATCTTCTTGATTTTACTTAAGTAGGTCTTTTGATAGCTTTGGGAGGAGAGTGTCCTATCATCTAAGTGTTGGTGTTTTAGTAGAATGATTCTATTTTAGGTAGTCTATAGGATCCCTTGTGTGTGTGATAGAGATTGTATATGGGCGGTCCACTCACACTCACTCAAGTGAACCTTGGAAATGACCTTTGGTAGATGAATCTTACCTTGATGTTTTATGATTGCTTTATAAGTATGTATGTAACTCATTATAGGTAATCTTAAGGGTCGTTTAGACACATCTAGAGAGGGTGTATGGGCGGTCTCTCTTGTGTGACTTAGGGAATCTTAGGATGACTTTAAGTGAGGGAATCATGCTGAAGTTGGTTATTAAAGGGTTAGTAAATCACTAAACAGTGAAGTCAATTCACTGTAAACTGAATTGAACTTACAGTAAATTGATGACTAAAATTTGGTATTTTGATTAATTGTTTCCTTATGTGGTTTCTAAATTGATTAATGATGTTATATGATTAAAATATGATTTGTAAAATGAAAAGATCATATTTCCAATAAAGTCCATTTTCATGATTTTTATGCATAATGCATACTTAGTACATGTGGTTGTACTAATTCCATGCTTTATTTTCTATCTATAGTTCTTGGTAGGTGAAGAGCTTTGGGAAGAAGACTTGGACATAGAAGATTTCAAGAAGAGTTGAAGTATGTCTCACTTGACTCGAGGGCATATATGTCTTCTATGTTTTCTTTGAAGTATTGTAATAGACTATGTATTTCTATTTTCGTATTGAAGTATGGGCCGTGTCCCAAGTATTTTGTGTTTAAGATGATGAGATTGAGATTTAGTGTTTTCCTATTTCTACTTATATGAAAGAGTTTAAAGACTTCTATTATTGTTTTACGAAATTTTTTTAATTCCCACTACTTTTATTATGTATATGCGATGAATGATATGAGAGGCTTGTCTAAGACCTCCGAGAGGTCGACGACGCCTGGTTACAATCCAAGATTGTACTCTAACTTATAGGTATGGTTTCGGTTGTGACAAGCTTGGTATCAGAGCATAGGTTGGTGAAAGTTGTTTTAGAATCAAAAGTCTCATCAAAGTGACGTCTAGTAGAGTCTTGACCATCATGTGAGTCGCACACATCTATGGGCAAGAGGCTATAGGACGATAGAGTTTCCCTTCTTTTCTACTCCTATGTCGTGTGGTAGAGTAAATGTTATGATTTCCTTCTTATGTGTTTCCTTGTGCTTTTAGGAGATGAAATACTAGAAGGATGGACCGCAAGGTTGGAAGAGGAGAGGGTGAATGAAGGAGATTCCTCCTCAAGTTGAGCATGTTTCTCAAGGTGCTCAAGTGCCTCCCACGGTGATCATGTTCTTGTGGATGGAGATAATGAGGTTCCGGTGGTTCATCCGGAGTTGACTACTCAAGAGATTAGAGAGGCTATGATGCTTTAGCTCGAGCCGTAACTACTCAAATCAATTTGAGTATGATGCCTAGCTTGTGGAGAGCACTATGATCTAGGTGAGAGACTTTGTGAGGATGATCCTCCTATCTTTCTTGGCTCCAAAGTAGATGAGGATCCCCAAGAGTTTCTTGATGGTGTGTACAAGGTGTTGAGTTGCAATGGGGGTTACATCTAGGGAGAAGGCGGAGTTAGCTTCATACCAATTGAGGATGTGTCTCAAATTTGGTTTACTCATGGACGGACAATAGGCCAGAGGAAGCGGGTCCTATTGAATGGGAGGAGTTTAAGGAAGTTTTTTCTAGGCAAGTACTTTCCTAGAGAAATGGAGAGGTTAAGGTGGAGGAGTTTTAATCTCAAGCAAGGAATATGAGTGTTGAGGAGTACTCATTGACTTCTTGTCTTTGGATAGGTATGCACTTCTCTTGGTCAAATCCAAGAGATGAAATGAGCCGCTTTGTTACCGGGGTAGCTAACAATAGTGATGGAGGAATGTCGTACGGCTATGCTACATGATGATATGACTTTAGCTAGACTCATGGTGTATGCACAAGCTATTGAAAGTCTAAACTTAAGAGAATGGTTAGAAACTTAAAAAGGAGTGGTGCAAGTGATCAAGGGCAGACCTAGGTTGAAAAGAGGGCTCAAACTCAAGAGGGTCTAGTGTTCCTAGGGTGAAATTTGAGAAAGGAGGTGGTTCTCGAAATGACAAACCTACTTGTGCCAATTGTGGCAAGAATCTTGTGAGTGGTCTTTTGGGTAGGGTAGTTTTTTGGATGTAGGAAAGAGTGGGCATAAAGTTAGAGATTGTCCAATGATTGCTTCTAGAGGTAGAGAGTGTAAAAGTTGCTCCTAATGTTCCAAAGGAAGATGCTCCAAAAAGAGGCGTTTCTATGCACTCCGAGACTAGAATTGAGAAGCCGGGTGATGGTGATGATGATGTTGGTAAGTTTTTTTTTTTTTAAGATATGAGTTCCTTCTAAGTGGGGGAGTATGGTTTGTAGATGGGATAGAATTCCTTGAATTGTTGCATGAGCTTGATGTTTAGGAGTTTGGTTGAAATTGAATTTCATAAACTTCTTGATTTGTGTTGTATTGAGTTATGAGCATGTTGTAAGATGTGTTTATATGATGTTACTTTGCATATTAGCATGTTCATATCATGAATAGCCAAAAGTTGCATTTTTTTAAATTTGCCTAAAATCACTGTAGCATTAAGGCAGTTTTGAGTCTTCAAAATTGAGATATATAGAGCGGTCAAAACGACAAGAATGTGTCAAGACTGTTAAAATGATATGCCTTTGAATCGACCTAATAGTACGTCTATTGGCATGTTGATCTGTCAGTTTTATGTGATTAGTATTGTATGAAATTTAAGTAAGGTGTTTAACTAGAATTGTATTTGGTTTAGAAACGTCCGGGCATATTTATTAGGAGAGTCTAAGGGTCGTTAGGAAGATCTACTACATGGCATTCCGGCAGACCTAATGGCGACAGTCACGCTGTAGCTGTTGTGCCGTTCAGGGTGTAATCGTGTAGGTGGAATTTTACTATGTGTAAGAAGTGAGGAAGCATTTTCAGCTTCTTTAACCAGCTACGGAGGTGTTGTTGCGCCCCGTGTAGCCGTACGCCATTTTTAGCAGTATGGGAGAGCGTGAGAGGCCTGTTCCCTGCGGCAGAGTTACGGCCAACTGCCAGCAGGTTCCAAATAAGAGTTTAGGCGGATTGTTAAGGTGCTTTTTGGGTTTTTTAAATGTTATATAAGGTTTACAACTTAGAATAGATTCAGTTGCGTTCCAAACAAAACCCCAAAGTCCCTAGAAATCCCAGAAGACTCCACTTGAAGTCCAAATTGACGAGCAACTTGCAGCCTGTCGGGACATTTGTTGAGTGGAATTCTTCATCAAGTGAAGAATTATCATCCTTGAGGTATGGATTTTGATCCTTGAAACTTGTTCATCAGGATCCCAACTCTCAAGATATTTTTCAAAGTTTTCTCAAAGGAATTGTCAATTTCGGATTCTACCATGGGTTCCTTGCATAAATGATCTTTTAAACATTGAATTTATGATCAAATTGATATTGTATGGATGATTTTAACATGATTTACTATGAACAATGTAAATTGATGAACCATAGTTTTTGACTACTTATTGGGTTACTTTGATATTAAAGCTAATATTGTTGAATTGTTATGTAGTTTCTTATGGCTTTCTAATGAGTATAAAATTGTATTCAATTGATATCTAATTTATCTTAGATTGTTAAACCTAGATTGAATTAATGTAGGTTCATTGAGTCTTATGGTTATTTGCTTTGAATTATTGTTCATGGCATGGGTAAGGGCCTTGTGATGTTGATATGGTTATTTGGCATTAATTGAAGTGTGGATGAGGGGATGAAGGTATGCTGACCCAATTTCTTTAATTTGATATTAATTATACTTCGATTTCTATTGTGCTTTATATGGTCCCTTTGGTGGCGGTGTTATGTGTTTTACTTGCATTGACGTGGCCTTGTCGGCGTTACTTTATGCAATATAATGAGCATGGCCCATGGCCTTATTGGCAACTACTTGAAGTATTGTGCTATGTGTGCAGTTGATTATGTGAAGTATGACATTGTCTATCTACATGTGAAGTCATATGTGTGTTCTTCTACTTATGTTGCCTTAAGTGATCATGTTAGACTATGACTTTGACATTATGAGTATAGTGTTAGGGTTAAGTCTTGGTTATTCCTACTTGTTTTGTGAGTTATGTGGAGTACATTAAGATGTTATATGATATAGGATGACTTGAAGATGTTAGGTTGTTTCTAGGTGTTTCTAGAATGACTTGCATTATGAGTTCAAGTGAAGTATGTGATGTCTTGTCTTGGTTGACTTGTATATCTTGCTTGATGCTTATATGAATATGATTATGTGATGATTTGACTTAGTATGTTAAGAGTCTTGAATGTGTTAATGACTTGTGACCTTGAATGATGAAAAGAAGGTCTTTATGTGAAACCTTGAAACCAAGGGTAAAAGTAATGTAAATTGAAGTCAAACGCCGTAAGGGTACTTCATGTGGGATGATGGACCTAGGTTGATTGGCTGGAACGGCATCATATCTCCCTAGCAAAAGTCATAAGGAGCTTCTTGTCGCCATTGGAAGGAAATCCCTAGAGATCCTCTTTTGTAGGGTAAACGTAATTGGGTTATGAACTAGATACAGACCCTATTGTATGAACCTTAATGTCAATTAATCTATGAGAACAAAGGCTAGAAGCGAGTGAGTATTCTAAGGGAAGTAGTTCTAGTTACGTATGAGACTAGAATACAAAGAAGCCCTTCATATTCCTTAACCATGTGCCTACATGGGATGTGTCCAAGTTCTACCATTGGCAAGTAGAACAACCTCAACAGAGTAGGATAGAACTCCGGATTCCATGTCTTGATACCACGGTCTATGTCGGTTATTGCCTATTATCATCATATGGGATACTTGCTAGCATTAGAGAAGTTCTATGAAGTTTAGGTGGTGGTGTGGGACGCTATCTAGACATTGCACAATAGGCTTTGAAGATGTTAATGAGAGTCCTAAGGTCTTCTCTAAGTGCATTACTTTGATTTACTTATGTATTTTATGAGTCTCTTAATGAATTAATGAATAAATGGATTAATGAATTAATGAACTAATGACTTACGTTATGAAGTATGCAAGTGAATAAGTACCTAATCTAGAGAGGCTTATGGATTCTTTAGTTAAATTGTGAAGAGGGCATAAAGGATGATTTCTTCATGGCTTACCTATAGAAGACTTGAGAATGACTCTAGTTAGGGAAAAGATTTGATGCTGTTGGCATGATCTAAGCTTTAGGTAGTCTTAAGGACTATTAAGGTTATCTTGAAGAGGTCACTATGGACGTTATCTTCTTGATTTACTTAAGTAGGTCTTTTGATAGCCTTTGGAGGAGAGTGTCCTATCATCTAAGTGTTGGTGTGTTTAGTAAGAATGATTCTATTTTAGGTAGTCTATAGGATCCCTTGTGTGTGTGATAGAGATTGTATGGGCGGTCACTCCACACTCACTCAAGTGAACCTTGGAAATGACCTTTGGTAGATGAATCTTACCTTGATGTTTATGATTGCTTTAAGTATGTATGTAACTCATTATAGGTAATCTTAAGGGTCGTTTAGGCACATCTAAGTGACTTAAGGATGACTAAGGAATTACATGCTAGAAGTAAGTTATTAAAAGGGTTAGTAAATCACTGAAACAGTGAAGTCAATTCACTGTAAACTGAATTGAACTTATAGTAAAGTGATGACTAAAATTTGGTATTTTGATTAATTATTTCCTTATTTGTTTATAAATTGATTAATGATGTTATTATGATTAAAACATGATTTGTAAAATGAAAATACGCATATTTCCAATATAGTCCGTTTTTATAATTTTTATGCATAATGCCATACTTAGTACATGTGGTTGTACTAATTCCATGCTTTATTTCCTATCTATAGTTCTTGGTAGGTGAAGAACTTTGGGAAGTGAAGACTTGGACATAGAAGATCGTTCAAGAGAAGTTGAAGTATGTCCTCACTTGACTCGAGGGCATATATGTCTTCTATGTTTTCTTTGAAGTATTGTAATAGACTATGTATTTCTATTTTCGTATTGAAGTATGGGCCGTGTCCCAAGTATTCTTGTGTCTTAAGATGATGAAATTGAGACTTAGTGTTTTCCTATTTCTACTTATATGAAAGAGTTTAAAGACTTCTATATTGTTTTACGAAATTTTTTAATTCCGCACTACTTTTATTATGTATATGCGATGAATGATATGAGAGACTTGTCTAAGACCTCCGAGAGGTCGATGACGCCTTTTACAATCCAAGATTGTACTCTAACTTATAGGGCACGGTTTCGGGTTGTGACAAGCTTGGTATCAGAGCATAGGTTGGTTAAAGTAGTTTTAGGAATCAAAAAATCTCATCAAGTCACGTCTAGTAGAGTCTTGACCATCTATGTGAGTCGCGACACATCTCTGGGCAATAGGCTAAAGGACGATAATGTTTCCCTTCTTTTCTACTCCTATGTCGTGCGGTAGAGTAAATGTTATGATTATCCTTCTTATGTGTTTCCTTGTGCTTTTAGGAGATGAATACTAGAAGGATGACCACTAGAAGGTTGGAAGAGGAGAGGGTGAATAAGGAGATTCCTCCTCAGGTTGAGCAAGTTCCTCAAGGTGCTCAAGTGCCTCCCCAAGGTGATCATGTTGTTAATGTGGGTGGAGATAATGAGGTTCCGGTGGTTCATCCGGAGTTGACTACTCAAGAGATTAGAGAGGCTATGATGGCTTTAGCTCGAGCCGTAACTACTCAAATCAATTTGAGTGTGATGCCTAGGATTGTGGAAAGCACTATGACTTCTAGGTAGAGAGACTTTGTGAGGATGAATCCTCCTATCTTTCTTGGCTCCAAAGTAGATGAGGATCCCAAGAGTTCCTTGATGGTGTGTACAAGGTGTTGAGTGCTATGGGGGTTACATCTAGGGAGAAGGCGGAGTTAGCTTCATACCAATTGAGGGATGTGTCTCAAATTTGGTTTACTCAGTGGAAGGACAATAGGCCAGAGGAAGCGGGTCCTATTGAATTGGAGGAGTTTAAGGAAGCTTTTCTAGGCAAGTACTTTCCTAGAGAAATGAGAGAGGTTAAGGTGGAGGAGTTTATTAATCTCAAGCAAGGCAATATGAGTGTTGAGGAGTACTCTTTGAACTTCTTGTCTTTGGATAGGTATGCACCTTCTCTTGTGTCAAATCCAAGAGATGAAATCAGCCGCTTTGTTACCGGGGTAGCTGAAATAGTGATAGAGGAATGCCGTACGGCTATGCTACATGATGATATGACTTTAGCTAGACTCATGGTGTATGCACAAGCTATTGAAAAGTCTAAACTTAAGAGAATGGATAGAAAGTTGAAAAGGAGTGGTGCAAGTGATCAAGGGCAGCCTAGGTTTAAAAAGAGGGCTCAAACTCAAGAGGGATCTAGTGTTCCTATGGTGAAATTTGAGAAAGGAGGTGGTTCTCGAAATGACAAACCTACTTGTGCCAATTTTGGCAAGAATCTTGGTGTGTGTCTTTTGGGTACCGGGAGTTGTTTTGGATGAGGAAAGAGTGGGCATAAAGTTAGAGATTGTCCAATGATTGCTTCTAGAGGTAGAGAGTGTAAGCAAGTTGATCCTAATTTTCCAAAGGAAGATGCTCCAAAAAAGAGGCGTTTCTATGCACTCCGGACTAGAATTGAGAAGCCGGGTGATGGTGATGATGATGTTGGTAAGTTTTCTTTCTTTTGTTAAGATATGAGTTCCTTCTAAGTGGGGGAGTATGGTTTGTAGATGGGATAGAATTCCTTGAATTGTTGCATGTGCTTGATGTTTAGGAGTTTGGTTGAAATAGAATTTCATTAACTTCTTGCATTGTGTGTTGTATTGAGTTATGAGCATGTTGTAAGATGTGTTTATATGATGTTACTTTGCATATTAGCATGTTCATATCATGAATAAACAAAAAGTTGCATTTTTAAAATTTGCTTAAAATCACTGTAGCATTAAGGCAGTTTACTGTAAAATTTTCGTAAAATTGACTATTTGATTAATTGGTCTAAAATTATTGTAATGTTGTTAGAACTGATGTTTATTAGTATAATATTGAATATAAAATGAGTTTTCACTATTTGGATTGAAGCATGTGAGTTTCATAGCATAATGAGTTAAGAATTGTATTCTAGTTTCTTGTAGTGTTCTGAATCTCTTGATTATGTGGAGTTGATGTTTTCTCCTTGGTTATGTGTTTTATGGTTTGGTTATGTGCTGTTAGTTGAGTCTCTAATCTTGAAAATGTTCGAAGAGTGGCAATTGTCATTCGAGGACAAATGTTGTCCAAGTGGGGGAGATTGTAAGACCTCGAAAATGACTTAGGTTAAATAGAGCCTAACATGTTCATAATGATGGTCTAAGGTCCTAAATATGTTTAATATATGGTATATAGTCAGTAGAAAAAGTATTAGAGGTGTTGGAAGTCAAACGTCAAGGGATGACTAAGACGTTCGACGACTAAGTCACCTAAATGTCTCCTATGTGGTTCTATGTGTTTATGTGTATTTAATGATTTTTTAAGGTTCTTAATTTAGTTAATATATCATTTATAGGCAGTGTGTTGAGTTTCGATATGTTTGGAGGTCAAACGACCAAGAATGTTCAAGATGTTCAAAAGATATGCCTTGAATCGACATTGTACGTCTAGGCGTGTTTTGTCGAGTTTTATGTGTTCGTTTTGTATGAAATTTAAGTGAGAGGTGTTAAACTCATAGACAATCATATTTGTTTTAGAAACGTCCTAGAAATTATCTCCAAGGACCATCTAAGCGTCCTTGAGGAAGGACCCAAAACTAGTGTCATGGCAGTCCCAGGCAGACCCCAGACGGCAGAGCAGTCGACGGCTCGTAGGCCTGTTGATGCCCCGTCGCAGGGTGTCGTCGTGGGGGAATTTTACATGGGTGAAGGAGGAATCCTTTTCCAGATTCTTTAACTAGCTACGGAGGGCTGTGACGCCCCGTCGTGGCCGTGACGCCCCTTCAAGGGCAGGCGTCGAGAGCCTGTCTCCTGCGCGCAGAGTTACTGCCAACTTAGGGGTGAATTGGTAAGTTCACCCCACTTCCAAATAAGAGTTTAGGCGGTTTGTTAAGGTCTTTTTGGGTATTATAAATGAATTAAGTGTTTAACACTTAGAATAATTCATTCTTCCAAAAACAAAACCCCAAAGTCCCTTAGAAATTCCAAAGACTCCATTGAAGTCCAAATTGAAGAAGCAGATTGGTGTGGAATTTTGAGTGGAAATTCTTCACCAAAGTGAAGAATTATCATCCTTGAGGTATGGCTTTTGATCCTGAAACTTTTTTCATCAAGGATCCCAACTCTCAAGATGTTTTTCAAAGTTTTCTAAAGTGAATTGTCCAATTTCGGGATTCTACCATGGGTTCTTGCATAAACGATTTCTAAACATTGAATTATGATCTAATTCATATTGTATTTATGGTTTTAAAATGAATTACATATGAACCCATGTAAATTGATGAACCATAGTTTTTGACTACTTATTGGGTTACTTGATATTAAGCTAATATTGTTGAATTGTTATGTAGTTTCTTATGGGCTTTCTAATGAGTATAAAAATTGTATTCAATTGATATCTAATTGATCTTATATTTTTAAACCTAGATTGAATTAATGTAGGTTCATTGAGTCTTATGGTTATTGCTTTGAATTATTGATCATGGCCATGAGTAATGGCCTTGTGATGTTGAAATGGATGATTTGGCATTAAATTGAAGTGTGGATGAGGGGATGAAGGTATGCTGACCCAATTTCTTTAATTTGATATTAATTATACTTCGATTCTATTGTGCTTGATATGGTCCACTTATGGTGGCGGTGTTATGTGTTTTACTTGCAATTGACGTGGCCTTGTCGGCGTTACTTTATACAATATAATGAGCATGGCCTTATTGGCAACTATCGTGGCCTTGTCGGCGTTACTTTATGCAATATAACTAGCATGGCCTTATTGGCAACTACTTGAAGTAATGTGTCTATGTGTGTAGTTGATTATGTGAAGTATGACATTGTCTATCTACATGTGAAGTCATATGTGTTTCTTCTACTTATGTTGCCTTAAGTGATCATGTTAGACTATGACTTTGACATTATGAGTATAGTGTTAGGGTTAAGTCTTGGTTATTTCTACTTGTCTTTGTCAGTCTATGTGGAGTACATTAATGATGTTATAATGACATATAGGATGACTTGAAGATGTTAGGTTGTTTCTAGAATGACTTGCATTATGAGTTCAAGTGAAGTATGTGATGTCTTGTCTTGGTTCACTTTATATCTTTCTTGATGCTTATATGAATATGATTATGTGATGATTTGACTTAGTATGTTAAGAGTCTTGAATGTGTTAATGACTTGTGACCTTGAATGATAAAAAGAAGGTGTTTATGTGAAACCTTGAAACCAAGGGTAAAAGTAATGTAAATTGAAGTCGAACGCCGTAAGGTTCCTTCATGTGGGATGATGGACTTATGTTGATTGGATGGAACGGCATCATATTCCCTAGCAAAAGGCATAATGAGCTTCTTTTCGCCATTGGAAGGAAATCCCTAGAGATCCTCTTTGGTAGGGTAAACGTAATTGGGTTATGAACTAGATATGAAATCCTATTGTATGAACCTTAATGTGAATTAATATATGAGAACAAAGGCTAGCACCGAGTGACTATTCTAAGGGAAGTACTTCAAGGTATGTATGAGACTAGAATACAAAAAAGCCCTTCATATTCCTTAACCATGTTCCTACATAGGATATGTCCAAGTTCTACCATTGGCAAGTAGAATAACCTCATTGGAGTAGGATAGAACTCCGGATTCCATGTCTTGCTACCATGATCTATGTAGGTTATTGCCTATTCTCATCATATGGAATTCTTGCTAGCATTAGAAAAGTTCTATGAAGTTTAGGTGGTGGTATGGGACGCTATCTAGACATTTCACAATAGGCTTTGAAGATGTTAATGAGAGTCCCAAGGTATTCTCTAAGAGCATTATTTGGATGTCCTTATGTATTTAATGAGTCTCTTAATGAATTAATGAATAAATGGATTAATGAATTAATGAACTAATGACTTACGTTATGAAGTATGTAAGTGAATAAGTACCTAATCTAGAGTGGCTTATGGATTCTTTAGTTAAGTTGTGAAGAGGGCATAAAGAATGATTTCTTCATGGCTTAGCTATAGAAGACTTGAGAATGACTCTAGTTAGGAAAAAGGTTTGATGTTGTTGGCATGATCTAAGCTTTAGGTAGTGTTAAGGACTATTTAGGTAATCTTGAAGAGGTGACTATGGACGTTATCTTCTTGATTTTGCTTAAGTAGGTCTTTTGATAGCCTCTGGGAGGAGAGTGTCCTATCATCTAAGTGTTGGTGTGTTTAGTAAGAATGATTCTATTTTAGGTAGTCTATAGGATCCCTTGTGTGTCTGATAGAGATTGTATGGGCGGTCACTCCACACTCACTCAAGTGAACCTTGGAAATGACCGTTGCTAGATGAATATTAACTTAATATTTTATGATTGCTTTATCAGTATGTATGTAACTCATTATTGGTAATCTTAAGGGTCGTTTAGGCACATCTAGAGAGGGTGTATGGGCGGTCTCTCTTTGTGTGACTTAAGGGAATCTTAGAATGACTTTAAATGAGGGAATTACCAGCTAGAAGTTGGTTATTAAAAGGGTTAGTAAATCACTAAAACAGTGAAGTCAATTCACTGTAAAGTGAATTGAACTTACAGTAAAGTGATCACTAAAATTTGGTAATTTGATTAATGATGTTATTATGATTAAAGTATGATTTGTAAAATGAAAATATGCATATTTCTAATAAAGTCCATTTTCTTGATTTTATGCATAATGTCATACTTAGTACATGTGGTTGTACTAATTTCATGCTTTATTTTCTAATGATAGTTCTTGGTTGGTGAAGAGCTTTGGGAAGTGAAGACTTGGACATAGAAGATCGTTCAAGAGAAGTTGAAGTATGTCCTCACTTGATTCGAGGCCATATATGTCTTTTATGTTTTCTTTGAAGTATTGTAATAGACTATGTATTTCTATTTTCGTATTGAACTATGGGCCGTGTCCCAAGTATTATTGTGTCTTAAGATGATGAGATTGAGACTTAGTATATTTCCTATTTCTACTTATATGAAAGATTTTAAAGACTTCTGTATTGTTTTACGAAAAGTTTTAATTCCGCACTACTTTTCATTATGTATATGCGATGAATGATATGAGAGGCTTGTCTTAGACCTCCAAGAGGTCGACGCCGCCGGTTACAATCCAAGATTGTACTCTAACTTCTAGGGTATGGTTTCGGGTTGTGACAGTAAGTTAACCAAAACATTCTAAAATTCATCTCCTAGGAAATTTATCCCCAATCATCAAGTTAGGTCATACCATTCAACAACATAAGGTTTTCATACAATACAATAGACACCAAGGTCATACAACATTAGGGAAAACAACAAGGAGACATAGCCATAAAAAAATTTCTTTTTCCTTAAACATTACGGTAAGGTGACTTTTAGGTCACTAAAACCCATATCATCACCCTACCAAGACAAAACATACTACCTTTACACATAGGATAAAGTCTATACAAAGGACTCCAATCCACAGTAGGAAACTTATCAAAGGACCACATATATACCAAGGGAAACATTGAACACTTTTAAGCTCTTAGGGTAGCATGCTTCCATAGGTAGTCACTAAGCATTTCGAACTCAAATCATAATATAAGACTACCATCATGTGAAACCATATAGTAACACCTCATTCAAAAGAATCTCATTTTAACCATAACCACTTCTAACATGCTTTAATCGTATCATGACATACATTGCTCAACATAACATGCTATTTCACATAAATCTCATACATAGACATAAATGGAATCACATTATAAAAACATTTCAAGATTCACCTTCACACATACTCATCCAACCATAAAACCAAGTTAAATATTCACTCACTTTTCTCCCTCAAGCATAGAGATATAATATCATCCAAGCAATGACATCTAAAAGACAACAGGACAAGAAAACATAGGAGAGAGATCTTATAGAGTTAAGCTATATGGCACGATATGAGAATGATGAAGAAGGGAAACTCTATCTTCCTATAGCCTCTCATATAATTTGATGATTTCGCGACTCGCCACCAATGAACACGAGACTCTACTAGACGTGGCAATATTAGACTTTTATAACCTAAAACCACTTTATACACCTCATGCTTTGATACCATGTTTGTCACATCCGGGGAGCACCCAATAGAAGTACACATGGCGTACTTGACCTCTATGAGGTCTTATACAAGCCCATAGTTATCATTCATCGCGTTGACATAGTTAATTTAACGGAAAATTTAAAACTTTACATAGCACATCATATACTAGAAACTTTACTTCATATATATATAAAATATCATATTACATACTAGACCTTAAGTCACTTTGCCTTATTAGACTCAATAAACATTAGAATACATTAGGGAAACGGCCCTTAAAACATAATACATATCTATACAACAGTTAAACACTTTACAGTAAACTAAACATTAGGACATCCTTGGACTTAAGGATTCCTTTCCTTGAGCTTGGGAATCACATATCAAGCTCCTCAATCATATAGACATCCTTTAACCATCCATAACCTAAACTTTGTGTAAGAAGTAAAGAAGAATGAGATTAGTACAAGAATGCACTAAGTATTGCGAGCATGCAAAAACATGTATTTAAAAGGGACATTTTCTTGAAATCATAGTTCATGCCTTTTTAATTAAATCTTCATAAAACCTTTATCCAATAGCAGTTATATCATTCACATACTTCATATAAAAATATTCAAAGGCCAAACATTTCATAAGATCACATATAGAATTTATTACATTTTCAAGTCTCACTACAGTGATCTATTCCTATTTTACGGTGAACATACATTCCTTTTATTCATTAACCTCCCATGTAACCCTCTAGTGATACTTGGTGCAATGCATCACCTTAAGGTCACAAGGAATCACACATACAACCTACATAAGGCAACACATACCATCATAGAAGTAAAGTACAACATAGACATATTTAAGCCAATACCATAGGACCATTACAGTAAGCTACATTCAACTTGCACATATACCAACTTCACTTCACATTAATGCATTATAAGACCTTACTCATAATCCTACTCTAAATCTACTAGTGCAATGTATATGTGAAGCCCCATAACCTCACAAATACTTAGTAAGCCTATCATAATACCACAAGCATTACATCCAATTCATACATCATCAAGTAAGTGTAGACAACTTCATTCATGTAAATACAATACCTTCATAATATAGTCAATAACATCAACATCATGCATATAGACTCATGACAGGCACACCTTCATAACAAGTAGACCAATACTACAAAGTCATGCATAAAGAACATATACACAGTGACATGCATTAGAACACCTTCCTAGGACTTTCCTCAAGAGCCACTTGTGCAATGTATAGGTGAAGTACCATACCCACACCTATACTAAGCAACTACCCTTAGGTTATCCTATTTAGGATCCTTACTTTACTTCCATTGTCCATTTTACTTCAGGGAAACTATAACCTTAACCGACACTAAGACCATGGGTGCTAAACATGGAATTTGTTGTTGTAGAGCCTTACAAAAAGGGAAGGTGTTCCTACATAGTTGTCACGACCCGGATTCTGGAATACGAATTGCAATCGGCATCGTTGACCTCTCAGAGGTCGCATACAAGCCTCTTCTTGCATTCATCACATTCATATGGTTAATTTTAGCAGAAAATTTAAAACTTTTTGTTTATAGTTGAAGTATACATAGACTTCATATAAATTCATATTTGTAAGAAGGTTCATTGCTCATACATCAACCATCTAATTATAAGATCATGCAACTTGAAAGAAATGGAATCTCATGTCATAAGTAATACTTGCCAAAACGGCATCATTACAAGCGTCTGAATAAAATAGGAACTAAACACTAGTGGAACCTACCCCAGTAGTTCAAACCTACTACTAAGCAACAAATATAAAGTCAGGCATCCTCGAATGCATGAGGACATACCAAGTCCGGATGAAATCTCTAAGTCCGAACAGCTGCAATGATACCCTCAACGTCAACCTGAGACTTTACCTAAAATGGTAATATTGTATGGAATTAGTACACACTTGCACTAAGTATGGGTACATGCAACAACACATAACGGTAATGCATGAACAAGGATGGCTCTTCCTAATCAACATGCTTTCTTAGAAGGTCAAGTCTCTTAACTTTGACTATTTCATGATAGGAAGGTCATGCCATGAATATGTGACACATCATACACACATTGGTTCACATAATATACATTTCATGTTTCATATAGTATACATTTCATTTCCATGAGATCTTGGAATCATTGACGTAGAATTAAGACATCTCAAGTGAGGGCCCAACATATGGGATCTCAATCCGAGGGTCTCCTTTAGAAAACACATAGCCTGCTTCATTCGTTCATTTGTACTTCACATTATTCATTTCGTTCATTCATAGGCTGGTGTGAACACCAGTTGTACCTAGGATGAAGTTTACGACTCTCATCGGGATCATGAAGTGCAATGACCAAGAATGACCTAATGTCAATACTTGAGTCCGATCTCACCTCCTGACTGTCTTGCACAAACACCTTCTGTATCGTTCATTTCATTATCTTTCATACTTTAAGGAACTTCAACTATAATCGACATAGATCATGTGAGCTCATGAAATCCGGTGTCTTCCCCACACCGAAAAGAGGTGGAGTCACTGGCCAAGGTGAAACCAAAACATTCTAACTTCATGGTTCGAACCAAGCTAGTTCCCTATGTTGGCAGCATAGTTCAAAGACTAGGAGATTTAGGGAGACCCATACCAACCTTGGTGGACAGTCTCATCTCATGAGATTTAAGTGAACCTCCGCCCTTCCCGGAAGAAGGCATCACCACTCATAACTAGCCTATCGGTGCTCCATTTAAAGTTCCTTTTTACATTCAACTCATACATCATCGAAGCTTTCTTATAGCATGAGGTAGTCATATCTCATTAGATGATTTCTCATCTCTTCTTTACGTATTAAGTGTGAATTGTCCTTACACTTACATATAGAGTGTGATTGAGACTTGTCTCTTAATATTCAACACTCTCTTAGGTGAGTACTTTTGGTGACCTTATATTGGCGTAGGTACAACTTGTCTCACTTGAACTAGCCTCATATTGTGGTGCCACCCTGTTCTTTCTTAACATCTTCTCATTTCATCTTTACTCACCTTTCATTATTTGTTCATCGGTTAACATAGATATGCTCTCTTAGAAATTGCATTTAGTGACATTGCTTTTTAGGTGTAGATGCAACTTGTCTCACTTGCACTAGACTATCATCATGTAGTCACTCTTTTCTTTACATATTAACTATGAATTCATTCTTAACACGTTCTTTTGGAATATGCTTGAGACTTGACTCCTACATCATTCTACACTCCCATAGGTGAGTACGTTTTGTAACATTTACTTAGGCTTGGTTGAGACTTGTCTCACCATTCATCTTAGCCTCTTATCATGTTGTCAGTGTTTTCATTAGCATCAAAGTATAATATAATTACTCACCTCATTACGTGAATGTTCATTTAATAATCTTATCATTAACTCATGTTCTTACCCAATTCGGGTTACTCATAATTGACTAAGTGTTTCATGACCATCTAAGTATATTTTGTGTAAGACTTATGCATTTTACACATGCAGTCGAGGGACCCAAGTTCAATCCCTAGTGGGTGCATTTTATTTAATTATATGTGAGACTTATGTGTCTCCCAATTTCGTCCAAGAGGACCCATGTTCGAATCCCTTGGGCAGCAATTCACTTTTAATTATTTAAAGTGTTAAGTGTCACCATAAATTCGGCCAAGAGGACCCATGTTCGAATCCCTTTGGCAGCACCTTATTTTTAATTATTTAGAGTGTTAAGTGTCTTCCTAAATTCGGCCAAGAGGATCTGGGATCGAATCCAAGTAGCCTCATATTTTATTACTTTATTTTGGTGTGAGATTTATGTATCTCACACCCTTGGCAAGGAGCCAAGTTCGAATCCCCCTTCCCTCACTATTTTCTTTTTCTTTTAATTCCAAGCTTCTTTCAACCTGCCCAAGTTCGAATCCCCTCTCACACCCTATTTTCTTTTCTTTTATTTTAAGGCATAACCTCTTAGTATTAGGACCTTAAGAATTTCGAGATTCACTCTAAATGGCAGAAACTATTCCTCTTCATATATATTACTGACTAGCCGAAATCATTTTCATTTAACATAAAGTTTAAATTCACTTTCTTACATTTAGCCTAGGTGTTTAACTCATAGTTTTACATATACTTTTGACCAATTCATTAAGGACTTTACTTTCGCTTTCTTATTCATGAACATCACAATTTCTTTTGCATGTTAAACACACAAAATTGCATAACACATGATTCACCATTTTCTTCAAGTTAACAGTAACAATACAATTACGGAAAACAACATGTTTTGTGCACATATGACATTCAAAATTCAGACGTTCATAACAAATCATAAACATCCCGTAACATACATTACATAAAACCACAATCAATCCTAAAATCATCTACCAGAAGTAATACCAACGCATGCATCAATTCGTTCATAGGATCTAATGATAGGGGCATGCAACGGGGGACAATCTTTGTTTTATAATTGGATTTAAACTGAACCTTAGGGGACTCTTGGGAAAGGTACCAAGAGAGAAGAAAACCCATACATTTTTAGCCTTGACAACCAGCCACAACCACACGCCCCAGCCCACACACAAACCTTTCTTTCGAGCTTTGATTCTTGTTTGCAAGTGAAGTTCTTTACTTAAAACACTTAGGCGTACGAATTCTCCCTTTTGTTTTTTAATGGATGCAGCCAAGAAAACTTTTAGAATAGTGAGTTTTACGTTTATATTCTGTTTCTGAAGTGTGGGATAAGGCTGAAAACGTTTTTAGGAGTCAATTAAAGAATTAAGAGTGGGCAAGAACCACACTCCTAGTGGGAGTTGTGCGCCCCCTTTTGTGGGCATTGTTGTTGACTTATTCAAGACAATTTTAATTATAAAATCAGATTATAATTATATATTAAGTTATTATAATTCCCCTCCTTATTTTCTCTAATTTTTAATCCTTTAATTCGTGCCTAATTATGCTTCCAACTCGGCTCGAACCCTATTTGTGGAGGTAAGGTCAATCTCGGGTTTGACCACCGAGATTTGACTTATTTTGACTAATTAATATCTATATTTAATTAATTAAATATCAGCCTACGGTAATAACTGTACTACCCCTAGCCCCAAAATTACCTTTATAACCCTAGAAGCCTTAAAACCTAGGACTAACCCTCTAAGTCCGGTTAAGACTCATCCGGGTGAATCCTAGTATTTGGGTACACTACATGGATGGAACCAACTCTGCTTAGCTCAACTAACTTACGAAGTTGGTTGGCTAGGCTGGTGCATAGGTTCACATGTCTGTTTCCACGCGCATCAATCCGTGTCAACCCGATCTAACCTAGGCATTCTAGGTACGTTTAGGCCTTACTTAGCATAGTTGTTTTCGGGTTGTCACAATAGTCAAGGTAGAACATTCACACATGCTAGCATATTAGGTGATATCACTTGCTAGATCCTATGTGGCAAGCATAGTTTATGGAAGTTGGGGGTATCATGGAAATATCACTCTACACCCTTTTTGGGTTATGAGGCTATCCACCCCGTGGGGACCGTAGTGAACCCTACCTCCCCTATGTGGGGAAGTGTCACCCCCTCACATACAACGTGAGGACCATAGTGAACCCTACCTTCCTTATGTTGGAAAGTATCACCCCCTCACATACAAGATCACTCGGTGCTAAGCTAAGTTCCCTTTAGTGAAAAAGCATTTATTATTATTTATTTATAAAACATAGGCTTAGGAGATTCATACCCTAAGACGCTTAGCTCATAGGTCGTAGATGAGAAATCATCAACCTTAAATCATGTGAGGAATCCTTTCACATGAACATAGCATATGTATTAGCACTATCTAGTTAAGGATACACTTGAGCACATCTTTCAAGGCTCCATTATTGTCTAGATCATCATACATGTGTGTGTGTATATACATATATGTGAGAAAACCTTTCAAATAACACATTAAGACCACACATGACCATATATTCATATTCGTGCACATAGAAACCAAACCTAGGAACTATACTATCAAGGTACACATTTGCAATGCATAGACAAGGTCCCATACCCTTGCCCATACTAGTACACCTATAAGTCATCCTAGTAAGGAATACATAACATACTTCACATACATATACTTTACATGCATAATAGTAGACACTAGTGAAAATGGGAACAACCTTTCATTAGATACTATGAACATTTACTACAGTGAAAGCATGCATAATGTGTGAGTGTGTGTATACATTGGTCAATATGATCACATAATGTATATCAACAAAACATTGAGGCAGACACCGTCTTAAGACCACAATACTCATCCAAGCATAGACCATACAACACACAATAGCATAGAAGGCTAGACAATCTTCACATTATAATCAAGACTGCTAACTTTAGCTATTTACATATTCACATAGGGGTACATGGGTAGGGGTCATTAATCCTTAACACTACATTAGTGGCAGTCCCTACACATGATTTTAACCTAACCATTTACATGCTCATAATCAAAAGTAACATAACCTAGATTCACAACTAAAGTAGAAGACTAGGCACAAGTTACACATAAGGTGATCATCGTAACTACTCATTCATACATTCATCAATTCACCTTCAAGGCCATGGTCAACACATATATAATGACAATAAAGTAAACACCGCCACCATAAGTGGATCATACCACACTATGCCATACAAGGCTTCATCAACTACAATAATATAGAAAAGTAGAAGAGTAGAGAAAAACCTTACCAGTCCTTTAGACTTTGGTCATCATTGAAAATTTCTATTCTTTCATCAACAATTCAAGTATAGTTAGTGGCTAAAACATAATAATCATATACGACTAGTACAAGACAATGCTAGAATGTAGAAGGACATACACCATTAACCAATTTCACTTACATGAATTATAGATCATATTTCATCAATAATATCAATATAGGGAAGTAAGTAATCTTACAATTAACATAAAGAAATCATTCTTAGAGCCCAACAAGATCAAGATACCTACTTAGGCACTAAACTATCCATTCGAGAGAGAGTAGAAGAAATAGGCAATACCACTTATTACCTAAGGTCTTGATGATTAATTATATTTTAACCATAATGTATATGTTAGGAAGTATCTAATTAGATCATTACTCCAAAGCAATCACGCTTCATCTAAAAAAAATTGACATCACATCACATACATAGTATTATCAATCACTAGATTAGAAGAACTTAGATCAACTCATATCAATCATTCTTCACCTTGATCATACACGATTTATACTTATAATTCAATCATAGTATTAACCTTAGGCAGTATCTACAAGACTCTCAATATACTCAAAATCCTTTTTAATCAATAAAGTACCCATGTTACAGTTATCACATTGATAACTAGGCTAGGCATGTTCAAACCTTCATACATTGATCCACATGGATCCTTCATAATCAATTCATAATCAATTATGTTAAATAACAGTAGGTATAAGCCATTCAACGTAAGAGAATCACAATGTAAACGTTAATAAGCCATGATCACAAAGCGCATGCAAGGACTACATCGATTTAGGGAAGGAACACGTGTTCATCATACAATTGGATTAAAACCACGTTCAAACCAATAAATTAATATCAATTCATTATGATTTAAACATTTAAAATGTTTTTAGAAAGAACCCATGGCTAGATTGAAGAAGAAGAACTTTGATCATGAAATCTCTTTTTAAACTTTTAGATTAGCTCTCCTAATGGAAGGATAACTAGAGATGAAGGACCAACATACCTTTATATAGTTGAAAACATTTAAAACTTTGTGAAGAACCCATGAGAATCTAATCTACAAGTTGTTCTTGAGCTTCAACAACAATGGAGGTTTCTAGAGAGAATTGGTTTTGGAGGGAAGGTTCAATTTCGTGAGAAGGGATTGGGAATGGGTTGTTCACATGTTTGATATCTTAAATACACCCAAAAATAGGTAAATTAATCAATTATATTCAGTTTAGTACGTGGGGTGAATTTCCCATTCACCCCTTTAATGAAACAGTGCGTAGGCAGCTGCACCAGCCACCAACGACGGATCACCATCGACTGGGCATTGTCAATTGACTGGCCATCTGTGGATTCCGTCGATTGGACCATGCCCTGTTTTTGGATTGATACTTTCTCACCTACGGCCGTTGGTCAACCAACTGGGCGTCGTTTGGTTCAGTTGATTGACAGCGGCAAGGCAGTGTCTCGACCACACTTGGGTCCTTCTTGTACTCCATTTTGCGGGGCCCTTTAAAAGTCACACCCGAACGTTTCTCACGTAAATACAAACCTTAACAAGTTGTATACCTCCCACATAAGTTTCATCCAAAACAAAAACTTGTAACTCGTCCAAACATGCAAGGCCCCATCAAGACACACACGAGCATGTGTCAAGGCTATCTTTCGATCATCTTGGACGTTTGACCTCCAAACTTAACGAAACTCCATATAACACCATTTAAAATAATTATAAATCATTTTAATACTTCATATCTCATTACATACAATTATAGGCACGCATAGACACATGAGGCACATAGGTGACTAATCGTCGAACGTTTTGGTCGTCCCTTGACGTTTGACTTCCAAATCACCTCAAAATTTAAACACTGACTCTAAACCACATTATAAGACATTTTAGGACCTTACAAACTTAAGAAACATATGTTAGTCTCTAGACTCCCTAACTCATTTTGGGGGTCTTACAGTGTGGTATGGTCCAGTTATGGTGGTGGTTGTGTTTACTTTATTGTCATTATATACGTGTTGACTATGGACTTTAAGGCAAATTGATAAATATATGAGTGTGTGGTTAGATGATCAAACTATGTCAAGCTTATTCCTACTTTCCTATTCTATCTACGGATCTAGGTTATATGGCTAATGTTATGAGCATGTAAATTATATGTGATGCATATGATGAGGTCCTATAATGCTATATGTGAAGTAAAGCTAAGATCGGTGCATAAAGACTAGAGCTTACTGTAAGATGTGAGTCTTGTGTTATGCTATCTATTCTATGACGTTGTGTGATGTATCATTCAGTAGGATGACTTGATAGGTGTACTAGTATGGGCAAGGGTATGGAACCTTGTCTATGCATTTCACAGGTGTACCTTGATAGGATAGTTCCTAGGATGGTCTTCTAAGTACATGCATAGCATTGTATGAACATGTTATGAATATGACTTATATGCTAATGTTTAGTATATGATATGATTAAATATGAATGTATATAGTGTCTTAAAGTGTTGATATGAAAGGATTGCTCATATAGTTACACATATAGACTTATGCACTGATATATGAACATGTGTGACACTAATGTGTTATGTGAAAGGTTTGCTCACATATATTGTACACACATATGTTTGATGATCTAGTAAATAGAGGGGCAACTGAAAGGTGTTCTCAAGAGTACCCTAATACTAGATAGGTGCTTGAATATGCCATAAGCATATGAATGATTCAATATCATAAGCCTAAGTTTTATGAAATAATGTAATAAAGTCTTATAAATAAAGGGAACTTAGCTTAGCACCGAGTGAACTTGACAATGAGAGGTGTTGGCTTCCCTTGGAGAAAGATTA
Organism: Solanum lycopersicoides; assembly: GCA_022817965.1. NCBI lineage: Eukaryota > Viridiplantae > Streptophyta > Magnoliopsida > Solanales > Solanaceae > Solanum > Solanum lycopersicoides. The sequence continues at coordinate 47,016,912 of CM040629.1, read as the reverse complement.
CTACTGGGTTCTCATAAGGTGTTGACTTCTCTTAGAGGGAAATTCACATATGGTTCCACATGAGGTATTGACTTACCTTGAGAAAGATTCACCCATGGTTTCTCATGATATTAGGCTCCAATTCTAATGAGCATGTATAGGGTTATGTATATCTCTTAGTTCCATAAACTATGCTTGCCACATAGGATCTAGAAACAGAATTTCACCTTATATGCTAGCATATGTGTTAACGTTCTAGCTTTGCTAGATAAGAACACCTTCCATTGGTGTAAAGCTCTACAACACCAAATTCCATTTAGCACCCATGGTCTTAATGTCGGTTAAGGCTATAGTTTCCCTAAAGTTAAATGGACAATGGAAGTAAAGTAAGGACACTAACTAGGATAACCTAAGGGGAATTTCTTAGTGTAGGTGGGGATATGGGACTTCACCTATGCATTGCACAAGTGGCTCTTGAGGGAATTCCTAGAAAGGTGTTCTAATGCACGTGACTATGTTTATGTTCCTTATACTTGACTTTGTTTTAATTGTCTACTTGTTGTGATGAAGTGCATGTTATGAGTCCTAATGGATGTATATGATGAAGGTCTTGCTTGACATTACTGAAGTTGTCTTCACTTACTATGTTTATGTATGAAATAGAGTGTTAAGTCTTGTGGTCTCATGATATGTTTACTAAATATGTGTGTGGTTATGGGGATTCACAAGTACAGTGCACTACTGGACTTAGATTGGTATTGTGAGTAGGGTTTTAAAATGCTTTAGGAGAAGTGAAGTGAATAGATGTGCAAGTGTAGCTCACTGTAATGCCAACAGAATCTTGACTTAAATGTTTCTATGATGTATTATACTTCTATGATGGTATGTGTTAGCTTATGTATGTAGTATATATGCTTCCTTTTTTAGCCCTAAGGTGATGCATTGCACAAAATACCACTAGAAGGTTACTTAGGAGGTTAAGAAGGTAAAGTGGAAATAACTCACTGTAAAGTGACCCCAAATGTTGCTTGTCTATGTGTTAATTTATACAAGGTTTGTCCTTTGAATATTTCTATATGAAGTATGTGAATTGTAGAAATGCTAATGCATCAAAGTTTTATGAAGTTTTTTCAAAAAGACATGAAGTATGATTTTCAAGAAAAACGTGCCTTTTAAATGCATATATTTTCATGGTTTCCATACATAGTGCATTCTTGTACTAACTTCATTCTTCCCTACACTTTACACAAAGTGTAGGTTATGGATGCTTCAAGTTTGTCTTTAATTGTGAATAGCCTGATCGTTGTTTCCAAAGTTCAAGGAAATGAATTCTTAAGTCTAAGGATTCCTAAGTAATGTCTTTACTGTAAAGTGTATAATATAGTACTTATGTTTTATGTTTTAAGGGTCGTGTCCTTAATGTACTCTAGCACTCTTGAGTCTACGATGCCAAAGAGATTAGAGTCTATATATGTATTATGATATTTTATATATATATGTGGACAGTAATGTTTTAGCATATGATGTGCTATGGAAGTTTTAAATTTTCCGCTAAATTTACCTATGAGAATGCGATGAATGATAACTATGAGATTGTATAAGACCTCCAAGAGGTTAAGTACGCCATGTTACTTCTAGGGATGCTTCCCGGATGTGTCAACATTGTATCAGAGCATAAGGTTTATAAAAGTGGTTTTAGGTTCCAAAAGTCTCATATTGCCACGTCTAGTAGAGTATCGTATCATTGGTAGTGAGTCGCGACACATCAAATAATGAGGGATGCTATAGACGATAGAGTTTCTGTTTTTCTTTATCATTCTCATAATCGTTCCATAGAACTTAACTCTATAAGATCTCTCTATGTTTCTTGTCCAGTGGTCTTTTAGATGTGATTGCTTTGATGAAATTGTATCTTTATGCTTGAGGGAGAAAGGTGAGTACAATGCCTTAAGTTTGTTTTATGGTTTAATGAGTATGTGTGAAGGTGAATTTTGGCATGTTTTGATTATATGATGCCGTTTATGGGTATGTTATGAGATTTATGTGAAATAAACTTGTTATGTTGAGAATATATGTCATGAATATGATTAAAGCATGTTAGAAGTGGTTATAGTTGAATTGAGTTTCCTTTTGGGATAATGAGTGGCCTTATGAGTGTGCATGATGATAGTCTTATTTGTCACGACTGGAATCTAGACCCCAGACGAGACCGGCTCGTTGACCTCTCAGAGGTCGCAGAACAGCCTACTTACGTCATTCTTACTTTACATAGGTTAATTTTAGCGGAAAATTTGAACTTTTTGTTTCCTAACATACTTATAAAAACATTATCATTAATACGTAATTGTTCACCATCAACCATCTAACATTAAGAATAAGCAACTGAAAAAATAGTTCAATTCTTATTAAGCGTATAATTGCCAAAATGACACCAATACATAGTCTGAATAAAAACAGGAAAGAAACGCTAGTGAACATTCTCCCACTAGCTCAACTCTAAACTAAGCTAGAATATAAAACAGTAGCATCCTCGAAGACATAAGGACCTACTAAAACGGATGAATGCTGACGTCCGATAACTGCAACGATGATCCTGTAGCTCTATGTCCACCTGTGCCTGCACCTAAAATAGTAGAGTTTGTTTAGGGTTGTACACACTTGTACTAAGTATGGGTATATGCAAGCACACACCAAAGACATGCATAGAAAGAATAGCTCTTTTCCTAACAACATGATTTTTTGGAAAGTCAAGTCAGTGGACTTGCCAATTGAGATTAGGAAAGTTTCCAAATTTGGATTAGAAAAGTAATGAGCTTTCCAAATTTGGATTAGGAAAGTTATGCCATGAGAATAACATATGTCATCATACTTATCGCATTGCACACAACACATAACATTTACACATAGCACATAGAAACCTTTTTGCATGTAGCACATAACTTCTTTAATGTCATTCATTCATATGCCATGAGACCTTGGAATCATGGACTTAACAGTAAGACATCCCAGAAATGAGGCTCAACAGATGGGACCTCAACTAGGGAGTCTTCATTAGCAAACACAGAGTTGCTTCGTTCATTCATACGTATTCCATTTCATTTCATTCATATACCAGTGTACCACCAGCTATACCTAGGATGTAGTTTAAGACTTTCATTAGGTTGTTGTGCAATGACCAAGAATGGCCTAATGTCATTACTTGATCTAACTCACCTTTTGATTATCCTATCCTAACACCTTTAGTATCATTCATTTCATTATGTGCATCATTTGAGGCTGGCCTCATTCATTCATTGAGAACTTTAACTTTAACCGACATAGATCATGTGAGCATTATGAAATCAAGTGTCTCCCCACACCGAAAAGAGGTGGATTACCGGCAAAGTGATCCAATAACATGTAGGGTACATGGGAATTAACCCGCCAGATCCCTATAGTGGCAGTATAGGTTCGAAGACTAGGAGATATAAGGAGCCCATACCCGGCAAGCCGGACAGTCTCATCTCATGAGAGTTCGTGAACCTCCGTCTTCCCGAAAGAAGGCATCACCCTCATAGCTAGTCTATCGGTGCTCAGTATAAAGTTCCATTTCATTCATCTCACACGTCATGGAAGCTGGCTTCTAGTATGAGGACATCATAGCTCATTAGATGATTCTCATCTCGTCATTAGTATTAATGTGTAAGCTCAATACTTCATTAGAGTGTTCATAGAGACTGATCTCTTCATTATTCTTACACTCTCAAAGGTGAGTACGTATTGGTAACATTTATTTAGGCTATTTGAGATTACTCTCATTATTTACATAGCTTATATCATGTTGTCCCACATTCATTTTCATTAGCACCTTTGCTTTTCATAGTTTACTCACCTCTTATTACTGTGAACGTTCATTTCATCATATGCCAATGCACTTGGCAATTTAGTGTATCTTACACTCATACTTAACCCTTCAGGGTCATCATTTCATTAATACTTCTTAGATTCACTTACTTTGAACGTATGTTAGACTTATGTGTCATACATACAAGCCATGAGGCTTCATTCATATTTCGTCTAAGTGATTCATATTTTCTAAGATTATGGATACAAGAATTATGCATCTTGTATGTAGCAAGATCTTGATTTCGATCTAAGTATGTGGAATTTCTCTGGATATTTTATTCACGTATGACTTATGTATCAATACGGAAGCTTGGGCAAGGAAACCCAAGTCTTGAATCAATTGGATATCATTTATATTTTTAATTGATTTTATTCTAATATTCATAACATTATGACTCTAAGTTAAATACAATATTAACATTAAGGATTAATTTCCTCCTTAATAACACTCCTAATTTGGCCGAAGGGTTGTGGGTTCGAACCCCCACAACCCCTTTTTAATTTTTATTAACTCATCTTGTCCATTCTCGCCTAAACCAAGAGGTTGTGGGATCAAATCCCAACCCTCTTTTATTTTTTGTCATTTAATTCGCCTAAGTAGGGAGGTTGTGGTTGAACCCCAGCCTCCTTATCTTTAATTCAATTTTGCTAGGGCTGTGAGGTGGTGGGTTCGAACCCCCAAGCCCCATATATTTTTTATTTATTTTTTTTGCTAGGTTAGGTACTTGGCAGTGAGGTCGTGGGATCCAACCCCACAACCTACTTGTTTTTATACTCATTTTCGCCCCTTCTCTATTCCCGCCTTGAGGTCGTGGGTTGATTCCCACGCCTCACATTTTCTTTTTTCTTTATTTTTCCTCTTCCTTTCTCCCACGCGTTGCGTGTTCGATTCCCCCAGCCCCATTCCCTTGATTTTTCTTGCGTGAACAGCAGCTAAGGGGTTCGAATCCCCTTAGCCCCCTTAATTTTTTTTAAAAAATTTTCAGCCTCTTGGTCATGTGGGTCTTGGGTTCGATTCCCCTTGACCTCACCATACTTAATTCCTTTTTAAACTCTCCCCAAAACTACAAGCTGCTGGCTGAAACCAACATCAAAGAGCTGGAATTTGATCACTTTTTTGCAGATTATTTCTACCTCTTTAACGTTAAATGTTCATGCGTTTGGAGTAGTTTTTAGTGACTCCTTTAGGTGATTTTCATGGATACATTTGGCCAAGAGTTTATATTAAATTCAGCCACATTAAACTTAAATGAACATCATCATTTACATAAGTTTGTGTACATAAAATAATAACCATAACATGTCATTTTCACATATAATCGAAGTGCACCTTACGGCTACACTTTGCACACACACCATTTTTTTTCATTAATTTCGGGCAACATGCTCAATATTCACATAATTTCGAACATACATACATGAACATAATCATACGAGAAACACATTACTCCCTAATTTCTATCAACAAATATACCCAACCTATGATTCGATGGGAGCTAGTGACAGGGACATGCAATGGGGAACACCCTAGATTCCGGAATAGATTGTCTAGTCCTAATGGTCTCTTGGGAAAGGGAAAGAGTAAAAAAAAAACCCATACCTTTATTTTTCTTGTTCAACCACAAATTGCTGCCCAAAATCCCTCTCCAAAATCAGTCCAAGTTCAACAAACTCCAATCACTAACTCGACGGAAAAACTCCTCTCTTTGCCTAACGTTTTTGGTTATTTTGAATAAGTTTTTGACGTGAAAGTTCTTAAAGTGTGAAGAACTTTTAGTTGCTGATCAGTTCTTGTGTTTTTGGCAGAGAGAACGTGAAAGAGAAAAGAGATATTGACGTGAGAGAAAGAGAGAGTTAAACGTGCAAGGTGGTTTAGACTTAGGTAAGGACTTAGTCAACTAGGACTCTTTCAAACTTTTAAATAAAAATCTGATTTTTCTTTTTCTTAAATCAGCTAATATTTATTAATTAATTAAATTAATTTATCAACATAAATTAAAAACAAATTTAATCATTGCTTCTAGTGGGGCTCGAACACGAGTGACACCCCATTTGCGAAAATGGGTCACTTCGGGTCGCCCCAACCCGAATTGCTTTATTAATTAAATTAATTAATTAAATAATTAATTCCTCAGGGTAATTACAATATTACCCTTGGCCTGGAAAAGACCATTTTACCCTTGAACCCTCAAAACTTGAAATTTCTTCTTTTAAGTCCGGTAAGGACTCCTTCGATTAAATCTTCGTTTTCGTGAGCCTCACATGGTTGGTTCCAACCTTTCCAAGCTCAATTAACTCCCCAAGTTGGTGGCTTGGTCGTAGTAAGGGTTCTGAGGTCTGGTCCTACGCGTATCAATCCATGTGGACCTTGGTCTAATCGCTAGCATTCTTGAAAAACCTAAGTCTTGATCCTATTCATTTTTTTTTTAGGGTTGTTACACTTATGATATGGTTTGGACTTAAAATACTTTGAGGAAGTGTGGTAAATGGCTAAAAATGCTTGTTGCCTATATATGTATGTTAAATAACTCAATGTTTCCTTATATATGTGTAATGGTTCAAATGCTTCCCTTGTTTAGATGTGTGAGACTTTATAGTTTCCTTGTATGGATTGGAGTCCTTTGTATAGGCTTTAATCTTTAAGTAAGGGTGGCATGATTATATTTGTAGGGTGATGATGTGGGTTTGATTGACCAAGAAGTCACCTTATTGTAAGGTTGAAGGGAAAGGAAGAGTCCGTATGGTTGAGTCTCTTCTACTCTTTCCCCTAATGTTATATGACCTTGGTGTCGATTATATTGTTGAAAACTTTATGTGGTTGAGTAGTATAACCTAACTTGATGATTGGGGATAAATTGCCTAGAAGATAAGGTTTAGAATGCCTTCGTTGACTTACTGTAATTCCTTCTAAAGTGGTAATCACTTTTAAGTGATAAAAATGAAGGTTGTTAAGTTAAGATCCTCTTGAGGTTGGGTCAAGTTTCTCTTTATTGGGTTTACCCTAAATGGGGGATTGTGATGGGGTAGTAAGATTGAAGATGTTTCTACTTTGTTCTCCTATTCTTACTTGATCTTGAATCTAATTAATTCTTAGTAAGCTTGTTTATGATAAGAGCTTTGCATAAAGTATGTAATGCATGACCTTCATATGTTGGTATGTCTTGATTTACCCTATGTTAAGAATTTTTTGAAGATTCTAAAGTACTTGAAAAATTATTTTGATCAAATACATATTTTTCTCATGTTTAGTGTGCATCTTGATATGCTAGTTGTGCATTTAATTTCATGAGATAAGGTAAGAGGCATGTTTGAAGTCACTCTTAATGTATAATGTTTAGCCTTATAATGAGAAATTGAGTCTCCATAAAATGAAAATGATGAGTCTCTTTGTCATTTTGGAAGCATGATTGTAGGCCCATTCTTGAAAAGTGAAGACATGTTTAGCTAAGTATCTTTCTCTGTGCCTATGATTTGTGTTATTTTTCCCACATGATGCTTACTGTGAAGGCTATTGCTATGTTAGAAATTGACATTTTGTGAAATGGCTTCCTATTTATTGTGAGGTGCTTGGTGTAACTTGCCATTTAGACTCCACTAGGAAAAAAACATAAGCATGCCTTTCTTTAAAAGTTGAGAATTTCTCATTTTAAAAGGAACTGAAATTGGGCCTTGCTTGGGTGTGAGCACATGATACGTGTAGGTGTGTTTGATGCGTTAAAGAATGAGTGAATAATGGTTTTGCTTGCTTGTGTTTCATTGAGTACTAAATGATTTGAAGTTTGTGTTCCTTGTTGTAACATTCCGGAAAATCATATGCCTAATGAAGAGCCCAGTATGCCCTTAGGATAGCCTATTAGGGGTACATAGGCACCCCAATGTCCAATATTGAGAAATATTAGGCATAGTATAGAAAAAATTGGCTAAGGGATATTAGCCAATTTCTATATACGATTAAGATTATTTTTTTTTGGTTGTCGTACCCCAATCAAAGATTGATGTTCAATAAATGTACCTGCAAGGAAGAACCTAAGCTAAAATAATAGTATTCACATAATAGATATGAAGTACTAGGCATCCAAGTGTCAAGCCTAGTAATATTCCACATGACCATTTAAAATAATCATGTAAATTAAGCATTGCCCAATGACATAGTGAGGATCCTTGGGACAATAAGTAAACATTCCCAAAGGAACCATAAATAATAGTTTGTTAGGAAAGTACAAGCAACCCATGTGCAAGCACATGGGTAGATACGTCCAAGAGGGGACCACACTAACAAAATTTGGTTAGGGTAGTTAGGGGGAAAAACGTGCACAAAGGACCCCTCCATGTGGGGCCTAACTCCCTAACCAATTTTAGACTCTAACCTACTGCCCTAAATTACTAACTAACCTACGACTAAACAAAATAAGCTAATTAGTGCACCCGACAACCTAGTACCTAACCTAAGATTGTCCAAAAGGTTTGTTATGGTCCTAACAACTTAGGGATACTCTATTAATTATCCTAGGTTACTTAATTATTTATTTAGCAGCTTAATTAATTAATTTGAAAGGGAAAAACTGAAATCACAAAACAATTTCCAGATTTCGGTTAAGACAAGAGAAAGAAACATCCTAGTACCTAACATAGGATGATCCAGAGGGTTAGTTATGGTTATAACGACTTAAGGGTTATTTAGTAATTTTATCATTAGTGTTTGATAAGAATAAAGTTTTAACAAGCTAGTTATTTGTGCCAATACAGGAGTGTGAATATAGGTCCCAATATCATATATCTCAAACAATCAACTAAGGGCATAGCCAATAAAGAATGGCTTATAATACATTCATACCCAACTTAAATTAGAATAGCCAATAAAGATTTGCTTATAATATATTTATCCACTTTCAACATGGATTAGAAGATATTTTTTAAGTCATTTAGCTAAATCATTTCCTTAGTCTTGTGCGTTGCTTACTCGATTCATTGTAGGTATGGGGCTACAATGAATCATTGCACTTTTGAGTAAAATATAATCTCAAAGGATATCATTCAATTACACAATAGAAAGGATAAAAAGACTGAAAAATAATTGTATGAAAGGGGTAACTCTCGGCCTAAAAAGTAAAATAGTAAACGTTTGTTTATGATGCTCTAAAATTATGTTCATGAGTCCAAGGTCTTATGTTCATATAGAAAATGAGTTGTGTGCCTTAATTGCATGAGAACATTTCATATACATATCATAAATCAAGATTAACGATTCAAGTAAGAAAGTGACATGATTACCTTGATTGACATGTTATTTAGGAAAGAGCTTTACTTGTTCATGTGTAGTCCCTTATGTCTTATGTGCATAACCCATACTTAGTACCAGTCTGTACTAACCCCATATCTATTTACTATTTTTATAGGCGCAGGTTCTCAAGAACTTTGAAGTGTTGACGAAGCAGTTTGGAATAACGATCTCCAGACTTTGGTCGGTCCTCTTGAGTTCGAGGATGCTACGCTTTATTATTCTAGCTTAGTCCATTAGATATAGTTAGTGACTAGTGGCCCTAGCATTTCAATTCAATCATATGTTCAAACGTTGTAATAAGGCCGATTGGCAAACTATTATTATTATTATGATTCATCATTTCATTTGTTTAATTTTTAATAGATGGTTGTTTAGTTTGAGCTATTAGCATATCACTCTTATGTAGTACTATATGAAGTCTATGTATACTTTAATAAGTAATTAAAAAGTTTTAAATTTTCCGCAAATTTAAATGTATGATTATGATGAAATCTAAGAAGAGGCTTGTCTGCGACTTCTAAGAGGTTAACGACGCCGATTGCGATTCGTATTCCAGAATTCGGGTCGTTACAAACTTGGTATCAGAGCATGAGGTTAAATTACCTAGGATCTAAATCTCAACACAACCACGTTGCGTAGTTTCAAACTTATGGTTGTGAAGTTCACCACAATCATGATTTAGAGACTAAGTGATGTTAGGAATCTTCCCTTCTTCTACTCTTTATCGTGCTGTCTAGAGCTTTGACATTTTGTGTCATTCTAGGATCTAACTTCCTTCTTGTGTGTGCGAGTAGATAAATGCTCACAAGAATTAGGATGGCCAAGTGGTCTAATGCGCCAGACTCAAGATTTGGCCTTCCCAAGAAGGGGAAATGATTGAAATGCCCAGTGTGACCGAAAGACGTGTGGTAAGTGTTGCCGTTCGCATGGAGGTGAGTACGTCATATGTTCTAATGCCTGCTATGAGTGTTAATGAAGAGGGAAGACTGAGTTGGCAGCAAACTAGGTCAAGGATGTGGCTGAGGTATGGAATGGCTTCATAAATGCTATGCTACCATAGTTGTCGAAACACGGTAGTAAGGTTTAAGTTTCCAAATAAGTTAGAGCTAAATTGGGAAGGGCGTGGTTCAAATACAACAGGCCAAATAGTTTCCAATCTTCAAGCCAAGAAGATGTTATCTAAGGGATACTTATGCCACTTAGTTAAATCAATGACTTAGAACAAGAAGTTCCTTTCATAGACTTTGTTTCTGTAGTAAATATGAGGTTTTGTAAGAAAGGGAAGTTGAGTCCGAGGTATATAGGTCCTTATGAGATCTTACAGCGAGTAGGAAATGTTGCCTACGAACTCAAGTTACCAAACGACTTGACTTCTGTTCATCTAGTGTTTCACGTTATGATGCTTAAGAAGTGTCTAGACGATCCAGCGTCCATTTTTCCCATCAAGGGGCTAGGAGTTGATGAGAACCCTTTTTACGAAGAGATTCCCCTTGAAATTTTAGATCGCCAAGTGAAACGGTTGAGTAACAAAGAGGTTGCCACCGTAAAGGTATTTTGTTATAACCACCTTATGGAGAGGGCAACATGGAAGGTCGAGGTCGATAGGAGATCCCGTTATCCTCACATATTTAGCTCTTAAAGTTAGATATACTCTTCCTAAAGTCCGATTCCGTTAATAAGACTCTAAATTTTTGTGCATTAGGCAGTGTTTTATCTTCTAACTCCATAAATGTGTGTTTTATGCTTGCACTATATGAGTTAATATGAGTTCATGCTTGCTTTTGTTATGCTGTTTTGGTATAGCTTTTACGTGATTATGTGTCGCATGAGTGTGATGTGCATTAAGTTAAAGTAGAATTGAGAAGGAAGTTCCTCGATCTTAGATAAGAAGCTTCAGATAAGATTAGAGTATGTGCATCAGCCAGAGTAAGTTGTGAATCAGACATTCACAAAGATACAGTTTCTAGTATGTTAATGTGTTTTTCGAAAATACCTCTTTGGTTTAAAACGATGAGTAGTGTCATTCGGGGACGAATGTTCCTAATGGGGGGATAATGTAACATTCAAGAAAACTACATGTCTAGTGAAGAGCCTAGTAGATTTTTAAGAATGCGTATTGGGGGTACATAGGCATCTCAATGCCCAATATTGAGAAATATTGGGCATAGTATAAACAAATTGGCTAAGGGGTGTTAGCCAATTTCTATATAATACCCAAATAAGCAAAATATATTCCAAGCTTGGTTAGAAATTCTACTTGCAAAGAAGACCCTAAGATAAAATTCAATCACCATACATAGCAATGCGTTAGGTACTAGGCATCCAAGTGTCAAGCCTAGTACCCTAGTACATAACCATTTAAAATGATCAGGTAGAGTAAGCATTGCCCAAGGACATAGTGAGGATCCTTGGGACCATAAATAAATATTCCAAATGAACATTGTAGAAGAGTTAGTTAGGAAAGTTCAAGCAACACATGGGCAAGCACATGTGCAACCACATGTGCAAATCGGCCGAGGGGACCACCCTAACTGATTCGGTTAGGGCGGTTGTGTGGACAGCGCACATACGGGTCCAACCGCGTGGGACCAGTCCCCCTAACCTGTACTAGACCCTAACTAACCAACCTAACTAACTAACTAACCTAGGACCAACCAATAACGACCATCTAAGGGACCCGGCAACCTAGGACCTTGTCGGGTGACACCTAACTAACCTAACTAACTTCGGGACAACCTAGTACCTAACCTAGGATGGTCCAAAAGGTTGATTATGGTCCTAACAATTTAGGAGCACTTTAGTAATTACCCTAGTTACCTAATTTATTTATTTAGCAACTTAATTAATTAATTTAAAAGTCTAAAACCAAAACTACAAAGGAAATTTTAAGATCTCGGTTAAGACAAGAAAGAGACAACCTAGTACCTAACCTAGGATGGTCAAAAGAGTTGTGGTCCTAACCACTTAGGGGTACTTTAGTAATTACCTTAGGTTACTTAATTAATTAATTGAGCAACTTAATTAATTAAATTAATTGGACAAAACCGAAACCTCAAGGAAAGACCCAAATTTCGGTTAAGTCAAAGAGTTCTCTAATCTAGTCAATACAAAGGGCGTTTTGGTAATTAGCTACTTAAGCTGTTTTAGTTAAGTATATAAACTAAGCTGAATTAGTTAACATTCAGTTGTTAAAAGATTTAGACTCAATTAACCATCATTAACTCCCAACGTGAGAACAAGAGAAGCCGCAAGCGAAACACTAGAGCGTTAGCAAGAGTTTTCAAGGTTTTTAGTACAAAATTCGTAGTGATCTTCGTAGATTTAATTCTACATCAAGGTATGGGTTTTATCTCCTGGAATTCATTCTCCAAGAGTCTTTTCAAACATTTTTACTTCAAGAGTATCGAAACTAGGGTTGTTCCCAACGAATCGCATGTTCATCTCCCTAGTTCTCACGATTTACGATTCTTGTAGTATTAATCGTGTAATTCTCGATTTATTGTTGATTGTATGTGGTATTAACTGATCATTATCTGTATGTTTGGTGATTTAAATATCTATTGAAATATACATGTTACATCCGCATACTTAGGGTGTTATTTACATGAAAGTTGAATGTTATAATACATATTTGTGATCGAGAATATGAGCTTGTTATGACTTATTCGTTGAATTGTTTATATGTTATTTAAAGGTTAAAAGTCAGCTTGTTTAACATGTTGGATTACTATAGTGTATTCATGATGTGGTTGAATTGGCGAGTGATAATATTATGACAAGTAACTGGCGAAATTATGAATGATGCCAATAAATTGGCTAACAAATATATATCTAAACATATTACTCCAAAAATTCATTCTAATCTCCATATCAATGAACTCATAACATAGGGTATGCAAATCAATGGGACAAGTCCCAACATACCCTATCCACACGAACTTGTGAACACAATAACATCTTACTAAGAATAAATAACAATCATAAAGAATGATATAAGGTAGTAAGTGACGTGCACAAGTTAAGGTAAGTAAAGAAATAACTAAAAGCTTAAGTTATGAGATTGACCTAATATGGAGTGTTAGAAAGGAGTGAAAAGAGTCTCAAAGAACACTTAATCTTTATGTCAAGAATACTCACATAAGAGGGTGCCAGAGTCCGTAAGACCTGTCTCACTCGCACGATGATGATAAATTAAAGACTTAACATCATATTCATCAAGTAAAGATAGGGATGACCAGTCATCCATAGCATAAGTAAACCTCATAACTAGAAGCAAGCTTCCATAATATTTGAGTAAACTCTAAAAGATAAGAAGATAAAATTTGAGCTTAGCACCAATAGACTAGCAATGAGCTTCTGCCAGCACATGTAAGTCTCATGATATGAGATCACCACCCCGGTGTACCAGGGTCTCAGTACGTCTCCTACTCTTAGAACTATGTTGCCAACATAGTGGCACCTAGCTAGTGGACGCCACCCACTAAACACGCTAGCAAGTTAGGACTCACCTTGGCCGGTGATTCCACCCCTTTTCGGTGTGGGGGAGACACCGGATTTCATGTTTAGATCACATGACCTATGTAGGTTATAGCTCAGGTTCACTACAACCGTAAACCCGCCTTATGATGTGGGGAAGACATTGACACGGCTCACCTTAGCCGGTGAACCCCCTTGTTTGGTGTGGGGAAGATACAGAGCTTGGTTCACTTTAATCGGTTAATCACCCCTTTTCGGTGTAGGGGAGACACTGATTTCATGTAGCTCACATGATCTACTTTCGTCAATGCTAAGAGAATTCCTTAAGAGAGTAAGAAAGAATAAAGTAGCATGTTGAAAGTGAAGAATCGATCAAAGAAGTAGAATCATAAGTTCATAGTGAACTAAGTAAAGTAAGAGATTAAAGAACATTAATCATTAGTGTTTGATAAGAATAAAGTTTTAACAAACTAGTGGTTTGTGCCAATACTGGAGTATGAATATAGTTCCCAATATCATATATCTCAAATAATCAACTAATGGGCATAGCCAATAAACAATGGCTTATAATACATTCATACCCAACTTAAATTAGAATAGCCTATAAAGATTGGCTTATAACATATTTATCCTCATTCAACTTGGGTTAGAAGATATCTAATTGTAAGTCATTTAGCCAAATCATTTCCTTAGTCTTGTGCGTTGCTTACTCGATTCATTGTAGGTATGGGACTACAATGAATCATTGAACTTGTAAGTAAACCATAATATCAAAGGAGATCATTGAACTACACAATAGAAAGAAGAAAGAGACTGAAAAATAATCGAAGTATGAAAGGGGTAACTCTCGGCCTAAAAAGTAAAATAGTAAACGTTTTTTTTAAGATGTTCTGAAATTATGTTCATGATTCCAAGCTCTTATGTTCATATAGAAAATGAGTTGTATGCTTTAATTGCATGAGAACGAGTCATATACATATCATAAATCAAGATTAACGATTCAAGTAAGAAAGTGACTTGATTATCGTGATTGACATATTGTTTAAGAAAGATATTTCCTTGTTCATGCATAGTCCCTTATGTTTTATGTGCATACACCCATACTTAGTACAAGTGTGTACTAACCCCATATATATTACTTTTTTTATAGGCGCTGGTTCACAAGATGTTTGAAGTGTTGACAAAGCAGTTTGGAATAGCGATATCTAGACTTTGGTAGGTCCTCTTGAGTTCGAGGATACTACACTTTATTATTCTAGCTTAGTAAATTAGATATAGTTAGTTACTATTGTCCCTAGCGTTTCCATTCAACCATTTGTTCAAACGTTGTAATAAGGCCGATTGGCAAACTATTATTATTATTATTATGATTCATCATTTCATTTGTTTAATCTTTAATAGATAGTTGTTTAGTTTGAGCTATTAGAATATCACTCTTATGCAGTACTATATGAAGTCTATGTATACTTCGATAAGTAATTAAAAAGTTTTAAATTTTCCGTAAATTTAACTGTATGATTATGATGAAAGCTAAGAAGAGGCTTGTCTTCGACCTTTGAGAGGTTAACGACGCCGGTTGCGTTTCAGATTCCAGAATTCTGGTCGTAAAAAACTTGGTATCATAGCATGAGGTTAAATTACCAAGGATCTAAACTTCAACACAACCACGTTGCGTAGTTTCTAACTTATGGTTGTGTAGTGCACCACAATCATGATTTAGAGACTAAGTGATGTTAGGAATCTTCCCTTCTTCTACTCTTTATCGTGCTGTCTAGAGATTTGACATTTTGTGTCATTCTAGGATCTAACTTCTTTCTTGTGTGTGCGCGTAGATAAATGCACACAAGAATTAGGATGCCCAAGTGGTCTAAGGCGCCAGACTCAAGATCTGGCCTTCCCAAGAAGGGCAATGATGGAAATGCCCACTGTGACCGAAAGACGTGTGGTAAGTGTGGTCGTTCACATGGAGGTGAGTGCATTATAGGTTCTAATGCCTGCTATGAGTGTTAATGAAGAGGAGAATACTGATTTGGCTGCATAATAGGTCAAGGATGTGGCTCAGGTATGGATTGGGTTCATAAATGCTATGCTACCATAGACTGTCAAAACTGGGTAGTAAGGTTTAAGTTTCCAAATAATTTAGAGCTAAATTGGGAAGGGCGTGGTTCAAATCCAACAGGCCAAATAGTTTCCAAACTTAAAGCCAAGAAGATGTTATCTAAGGCATACTTATGCCACTTAGTTAAATCAATGACTTAGAATAAGAAGTTCCTTCCATAGACTTTGTGTCCGCAGTAAATATGAGGTTTTGTAAGAAAGGAAAGTTGAGTTCGAGGTATATAGGTCCTTATGAGATCTTACAGCGAGTAGTAAATGTATCCTACGAACTCAAGTTACCAAACGACTTGACTTTTGTTCATCCAGTGTTTCACATTACGATGCTTAAGAAGTGTCTAGACGATCCAGCGTCCATTCTACCCATCAAGGGGCTAAGAGTCGATGAGAACCCTTCATACGAAGAGATTCCCTTGAAATTTTAGATCGCCAAGTGAAACGGTTGAGTAAAAAGAGGTTGCCACCGTAAAGGTATTATGGAATAACCACCTTATGGAGAGGGTAACGTGGAAGGCCGAGGCCGATAGGAGATCCCGTTATCCTCACTTATTCAGCTCTTAAAGTTAGATATACTCTTCCTAAAGTCCGATTCCGTTAATAAGACTCTAAATTTTAGTGCATTAGGTAGTTTTTTGTGCTTAACTCCATAAATGTGTGTTTTATACTTGCACTATATGAGATAATATGAGTTCATGATTGCTTTTGTGTTGCTGTTTTTGTATAGCTTTTACGTGATTAGGTGTTGCATGAGTGTGATGTTCATTAAGTTAAAGTATAATTGAGAAGGAAGTTCCTCGATCTTAGATAAGAAGCTTCAGATAAGCTTAGAGTATGTGCATCATCCAGAGTAAGTTGTGAATCAGACATTCACAAAGATACAGTTTCTAGTATGTTAATGTGCTTTTCGAAAATACCCTCTTTGATTTAAAACGATGAGTAGTGTCATTCGGGGAAGAATGTTCCTAAGGGGGTAATAATGTAACATTCAAGAAAATTACATGTCTAGTGAAGAGCCTAGTAGGTTTTTAAGAATGCGTATTGGGGGTACATAGGCATCCCAATGCCCAATATTGGGAAATATTGGGCATAGTATAAACAAATTGGCTAAGGGGGTGTTAGCCAATTTATATATAATACCCAAATAAGCAAAATATATTCCAAGCTGGTTAGAAATTCTACTTGCAAAGAAGACCCTAAGATAAAATTCAATAACCATATATAGCAATGCGTTAGGTACTAGGCATCCAAGTGTCAAGCCTAGTACCCTAGTACATAACCATTTAAAATGATCATGTAGAGTAAGATGTGCCCAAGGACATAGTGAGGATCCTTGGGACCATAAATAAATATTCCAAATGAACTTTGTAGAAGAGTTAGTTAGGAAAGTTCAAGCAACCACATGTGCAAACCGGCCGAGGGGACCACCCTAACTGATTCGGTTAGGGCGGTTGGGGGGACAGCACACATACGGGTCCAACCGCGTGGGACCAGTCCCCCTAACCTGTCATAGGCCCTAAACAACTAACCTAACTAACTAACTAACCTAGGACCAACAAATAACGACCATCTAAGGGACCCGACAACCTAGGACCTTGTCGTGTGACACCTAACTAAACTAACTAATTTAGGGACAACCTAGTACCTAACCTGGATGGTCCAAAAGGTTGGTTATGGTCTTAAAAATTTAGGTGCATTTTAGTAATTATCCTAGGTTACCTAATTAATTAATTTAACAACTTAATTAATTAATTTAAAATGCTAAAACCAAAACTACAAAGGAAATTTCCAGATTTCGGTTAAGACAAGAAAGAGACAACCTAGTACCTAACCTAGGATGGTCTAAAGTGTTGGTTATGGTCCTAAAAACTTAGGGGTAATTTAGTAATTACCCTATGTTACTTAATTAATTAATATAGCAACTTAATTAATTAAATTAATTGACAAAACCGAAACCTCAAGGAAAGACCCAAATTTTGGTTAAGTCGAAGAGTTCTCTAATTCTAGTCAATCTAGGAAGGGCGTTTTGGTAATTAGATACTTAAGCTATTTTAGTTAAGTATATAATCTAAGATGAAATAGTTAAAATTCAGTTCTTAAAAGATTTAGACTCAATTAACCACCATTAACGCCCAATGTGAGAACAAGAGAAGCCGAAAGCGAAACCCTAGAACGTTAGCAAGAGTTTTCAAGGTTTTTCGTGCAAACTTCGTAGTGATCTTCATAGATTCAATTATACAGCAATGTATTGGTTTTATCTCCTGGAATTCTTTCTCAAAGAGGCTTTTCTAACGTTTTTACTTCAAGAATATCGAAACTAGGGTTGTTCCCAACGAATCACATGTTCATCTCCTAGTTCTCCCGATTTCCGATTCTTGTATTATTAATCGTGTAATTCTCGATGCATTTTTGATTGTATGTTGTATTAAATGATCATTATCTTTATGTTTAATGATTTAAATGTCGACTGAAATATACATATTAGATCCGCATACTTAGGGTGTTATTTACATGGACGTTGAATGTTATAATACCTATTTGTGATCGAGAATATGAGCTTGTTATGAGTTATTCATTGAATTGCTTATATGTTAATTAAAGGTTAAAATTCAGCTTGTTTAACATGTTGGATTACTATAATTTATTCATGAAGTGGTTGAATTGGCGAGTGATAATATTATGACAAGTGACTGGCGAAATTATGAATGATGCTAACAAATTAGCTAACAAATCTATATCTAAACATATTACTCCAAAAAGTCATTCTAATCTTCATATCAATGAACTCATAACATAGGGTATGCCAATCAATGGGACAAGTCCTAACATACCCTATCCACACGAACTTGTGAATGTAATAACATCTTACAAAGAATAAATAACAATCATAAAGAATGATATAAGGTAGTAAGTGACGTGAACAAGTTAAGGTGAGTAAAGAAATAACTAAAAGCTTAAGTTATGAGATTGACCTAATATGGAGTATTAGAAAGAAGTGAGACGAGTCTCAAAGAACACTTAATCGTTATATCAAGAATACTCACATAAGAGGGTGCCAGAGTCCGTAAGACCAGTCTGACTCGCACCATGATGATAAAGTAAAGACTTTAAGATCATATTCATCAAGTAAAGATAGGGATGACCGGTCATCCATAGAGTAAGTAAACCTCATAACTAGAAGCAAGCTTCCATAATGTTTGAGTGAACTCTAAAATATAAGAAGATAAAATCTGAGCTTAGCACCGATAGACTAGCAATGAGCTTGTGCCAGCACATGAAAGTCTCATGAGATGAGATCACCATCCCGGTGGACCAGGGTCTCAATACGTATCCTAGTATTAGAACTATGTTGCCAAAATAGGGGCACCTAGCTAGTGGACGCTACCCATTAAACACGCTAGCAAGTTAGGACTCACCTTGGCCGGTGATTCCACCCATTTTCGGTGTGGGGGAGACCGGATTTCTTGTTTAGCTCAAATGATTTATGTCGATTATATCTCAGGACAAGCATCTGGTTCAATACAGCCGTGAACCCCCCTTATGGTGTGGGGAATACATCGACACGGTTCACCTTAGCCGATGAACCCCCCTTTTCGGTGTGGGGAAGACATAGAGCTCGGTTCACTTTAATCGGTGAATCACCCTTTTTTGGTGTGGGGGTGTCATAACCGAGGGAACCCCCTAGAAGTAACACGGCGTACTTGACCTCTCGGAGTAAATTTAGCGGAAAATTTAAAACTTCTCATAGCACATCATATGCTAGAAACTTCAACTCATATATGTATAAAAGATAAGTCATAATACATTTATACACCTTAAGTCTCTTTGCCATCTTAGACTCAATAACTTTAGAGTTCATTAGCGACACGGCCCATAAGACACATTACATAACTATACAATATTTAAAGACTTTCCATTAAAGACATAAGTAGGAGATCCTTGAACTTTAAGGATTTCTCTCATTAAGCTTGGGAATCATCTATAAAGAACTTCACCATTCAAGACTTCCTTTAAGCATCCATAACCTACACTTTGTGTAAAAAGTAGAGAAGAATGAGATTAGCACAAGAATGTACTAAGTATGGCAACCATGCAAAAACATGAATTTAAAAGGGACATTTTCTTTGAAATCATACTTCATGCCATTTTGAATAAATCATCACCAAACCTTTAGAAAATAGCATTTATATGATTTTCATATTTCATAGAAACACAATTAAAGGCCAAACATCATAGAAAAGCACTTATAGAATTTAAGTCCCATTTCAGGTCACTTTACAGTGAACTCTATTTTCTTGACAATGAACTCCTCCTTTATATTCATTAATCCTCCCAAGTAATCGTTTAGTGATACTTGGTGCAATGCATCACCTTAGAACCACAAGGAAAACCATACAAACAACTAGCATAAGCCAAAACATATCATCATAGAAGTATAGCCCATTACAAGACACATTCAAGTCAAGACCATAAGACATTACAGTGAACTCCTCGTCAATATGTACATATACTAATTTACTTCATATAGAAACTTATGAAACATAACTCATTCCCCAATCTAAGTCTACTAGTGCAATGTACATGTAAGGCTCCATACCTTACACATACTTAGTACACCTATCATGAGACCACAAGCCTTTACATCCAAATCATATATCAACATAGTACGAGAAGACAACTTCATTTATGTCAACAATCTTCATTATATAGTCATTAGGACTCTTATAGTGCATATAAGAATAAGACCATATCACATAGCCTCAAACCATGCACATCTTCATAACAAGTATACCAAAACCACATAATCATGCATATGAACATAAACCTAATCATAAACACTAAGTCACCTTCCTAGGACTTCCTAAGGGGCTACTTGTACAATGTCTAGATGGGTTCATTACTTCCACCTATCCTAAGTAACTTACCTTAAGTCCTCCTAGTGAGGATCCTAGTCATTTACTTCCATAGTCCATTTTACCTTTTAGGGAACTATAACCTCAACTAACATAGACCATGTAATGCTAAACATAGAATCCGGTGTCATCAAACCTTACACCGATGGAATGTGGTCTACCGGCCAAGGTAGAACCCATTATAAACATAGCTTTTTAGGTGGATCCACTAGCTAGTATCCTATGGTGGCAACATAGTTCAAGAACTAAGAGGTAGATATACCTATTCATACCATTTGGGAATTGGGCCGCTCCTCATGGGAATCCCTTAGATGACATATCCCATAAGCAAGGAAGTTAACATCACACGGGCAACTTTAGGATGAATCTTTCCTTTTATGGACAAGTCATCACCTCCCATTGTCAAGTTCACTCGGTGCTAAGCTAAGTTTCCTTTTATTGAAAATCCTTTATTACATTTATTTATAAAACATAATCTTTAGAATATTCATTCCTCATATGCCTATAGCATATTTAAGGATCTATCTAGTTATAGAGTATTCTTAGGCACACCTTTCAAGGCCTCTCTCATTTACTAGATCATCATCCATGTGTGTGTGTACATACATCTGAGCAAACCTTTCACATAACCCATAATGTCACACATGTTCATATATCAATGCATGCGTCTATAGGCATAACTATATGAGCAAATCCTTTCATATAAACCCAGTAAGACAATATGCACATTCATACTTCATCATACCATATAAGTCATATTCATAACATGTTTATATATACATCTTTCATCTACATAGAAACCAAACCTAGGAACTATCCTATCAAGGTAAACATGTGCAACACATAGACAAGGTCCCATACCCTTGCTCATACTAGTACACATATCAAGTCATCCTAGTAAGGGAAATACAAATCATACTTTCATAGACATCACATTAATATGCATAGTAGTAGACACTAGTGAATATGAGAACTACCTTTCATTTAGACACAATGACCTATACTACTTGTATCATGCATGTAAGTGAGAGTGTGTACATTGGTCAACATGATCAAATAATGGCGATCAAAACACATGGAGGCATCCACCCTCTTAGATCATAATACTTCATCAAGCACAGACCACACAACACAAAATAACATAGGAGACAAGTCAACTTCATAATACACTTAAGACTCCTAACTTGTGTTATTCATGAATTCACATAGGGGTACATAGGTAAGGTATTATTAACCCTTTTTAACACATAAATAGCAGCACCTATACTTTACCCTAACGTGGATACACACATGCTTATACAATAGCCATACAACCTAGATTACAACTAGAATAGGAAAGTAGGCATAAGCTTCTCATAGTATCATCTTAAGCACATGTTCATAAGTTCATCAATTTTCCTTCGAAGCCATGGTCAACACATATATAATGACAATAAAGTAAACACCGCCACCATAAGTGGACCATACCACACAATGCCATACAAGGCTTCATCAACATTATTATAGAAGAATAGAGAAGTAGAATAGTAGAGGAAATAAACATTCTTACCAACTCCTCAACCTTTGATCCTCATAGATCAATACACCTTGTTTATCAATAAATTTATATATATGACAGTAGCTAAATGTACTTTAAAAATATAAGAAACCATGTACAAGTCGCTCATAATACAACACATCACATACTAGGAAAGTAGAAGAACATAGATGATTAGCCAATTTCATTTATATGGATTATAGATCGTATTTCATGAATCATATCACTCTAAGGCAGTAGCTAATGAAATCATAGTCTAGATGAGACACTACTACAATTTGCCATTAAGGTCGACACAAGCATGCTTCATATAAGGAGTTCATGGAAGGTAAGGTTACATAGGTTAATCCTATTCAACCTATCATGATTTGACCCATATTGTATCAATTACATATAATTCATCCACATATTTTGTTATAGGCAACAACTATAGACATTAACAATGATCAACTCCTATAGCAACTAACCTAACGTCAAGATCACAAGTTACTACTCCATAGACAAGAAGAACCTAGATTAATTCAAACAAAGTCTCCTCTACTTTAGTCATACAATATGTATATCCACAATTCAACTATTGTATTAGCCTAAAACAGTAGCTACAAGAACCACAACTTAATCGAAATTCACTTTAGATCATTAAGAAGCCAATGTTACAGTGAACTATAGAAACTAGGCTAAACATGCTCAAATCTTCATACATTGATCCTCATGGATACTTCAACATAAATTCATGTAAATAACAGCATATACAATCACTTTAACGTAATATAATCATAATCCAATCGATAACAAGTCAAGATCACAAAGCCCATGCAAGGCTAAATCGTTTAGTGAAAAGGAGCATGGGTTCATCATGAAATTGTAGTAAAATTCACGTTAAAACCAATGTATTAACTTCAATTAATCATGATTTAATCGTTCAAAACCTTTTTAGAAAGAACCCATGGCAGATTGAAGAAGAAGAACTTTGATCATAAACTTTCTTTAAAACATTTATAAGAACTCTCCAAGTGAAAGGTTACATAGAGATGAAGGATCACCATACCTTTAATTAGTTGAAAACCTATAAAACTTCATGATTCATCAATGGAAGATCCAGCTCCAAGCAGTTCTTGAGCTTCACCAACAATGGTGGTTTTAGAGAGATCATTTTTGGAAGGAAAGGTTTCAATTTGTGTGAGTTGGTTTGGGAATGGGTTGATCACGTTTTTGATCACTTAAACACACCCAAAAAAACAAATAAATCATGTGGGATCAGGTTAGCACGTGGGGTGAATTTACCATTCACCCCTTTAATTAACAGGATGCAGCCTGCAACTTACAGTGCACCAACGACGGAGGCAATGACGGGGCATCGTCCTCACAACGGACCGTGCCTAGCTTCCGTCGACTGGTACTTAGCCAAATTCATGGCTTGAGACCTGCCCAAGGCAAGTGCAAGTCGACGATACCTGGACAACGGGCCGTTGGTAGGTCAACGTGCCGCTGTTTGGTCCGTCAATGGACACTGCCCTTGAAGTGTCTTCGACCAGCCTTGGGTCCTTCTTTTGGGGCCTCTTGTGGGGCCCTTTAGAAGTCGTACCCGGACGTTTACAACGCGATTATAAACCATAACAGGTTATATACCTTAAACATATATTTCATCCAAAACAAACACCTACAAGACCTCCAAGAAGGCCATGCCCCATCATGACACACGTTGAACGTCTTAAGGGCTATCTTTTAAATGCCTTGGACGTTTTTGGTCGTTTAACCTCCAAACTTCACGAAACTTCATATACTATCAATTTACATCATTAAAAACCATTTTTATGACTTCATAAGCTCATGATTCACACATAATCACATAGAACCACATACGAGGCATTTAGGTGACTTAGTCGTCGAACGTTTCGGTCGACCCTTGACGTTTGACTTCCAAATCACCTCAAGATTTATACACTGCCTATAAACCTTATTATAAGTCATTTTATGACCTTATAACATTAAGACGAACATGTTAGGATCTAGACATCCTATCTCATTTTGGGGTCTTACAATATCCTCCACTTGGGAACATTCGTCCTCGAATGACACTTAGAACACTTTAACCACAACAAGGACTCAGAGCATCATGGAGCATTTCATCATATTCATAACATAATCATATATAAGTTAATACACCAAACTTTAAAAGGAATACAACTTCACAACATTTAGCACTCAATGCACACAAGCAAGCAAAACTTCAATTCACTCACCCATTAATGTATTAATCAAAGAGGCTCTTATCATGTTCATAGGAGGAACATCCTTCTATTAATCATAACATGGTCATTGCACCTTAATTCATTAGCATATCATCTTGCAAGGCCACACAAAGACAGATTTCAACAATACTCAAAACAAGTAGGCACTCATACTTCAATAAATTATAGACTTGAGTTAATTGCATCAACAAAGATCTTCATTAGTTAGAACTAGTGCCATGAAGGTCATTCTCAACCATACCATGCTTAGTTGTGTCCATGGAGGAATGTTATTCTCCTCAACACACTTACATGTATCATGAATTCAGACCTTAGCAAGGTACAAGGTCCATTCTTCTAAAAATGAGAAATTCTCAACTTTTGAAACGAAGACATTATCATGTCTTCTTCATAAAGAAGTCTAAATGGTAAGTCACACCAAGTACATCACAACAACTATAAAGAAATTTCACAAAATGTCAATTTCTAACATAGTACTTACCTTCATAGTGAGCATATTTTGAGAAGAATAACCCAAATCATAGGCACACACATTAACACTGAGCTAAAAATGCTTTCACTTTTCAAGAGTGAGCCTACAATCATGTATTCCAAACCATACAAGTCACAAAATTTCCAAGAGACTCAACATATTTCATATTAATGATACTCAAATTTTCGTTATAAGGCTAAACATTTTACCTCACAAGTGACTATTACCATGCTTCTTATCTTATCTCAAGAATTCAAAGGCACCACTAGCATGTCAAAATGCAAATCAACATGAGAAAACATGAATCTTTATCAAAAAAAATTTCTTCATGCACTTTGGAAATGTACAATATCTTTAAGGTAATGTCAATCAATACATACCAAAGATATAAAGTTCATGCAACTCATACTTTATGCAAGACTATATTCATGAACAAGCTTACTAAGAATTCGTTAGTTTCAAGTTCAAGAAAAAATAGAAGGACAAGGTAGACAATATCTAAAACCTTACCATTTCATCACTATCCCCCACTTAGGGTAAACCCTATTAAGAGCAACTTACCCCAACTTAAAAGGATCTTAACTTAACAACCTTCATTTTTCATCACTTAAAAGTGATTACAACTTTAGAAGGATTTACAGTAAGTTAACATAGGAACACCAAGGTACTCTAAGAATTATCACCTAGGCAATTCATCCACAATTATCAAGTTAGGTCATCTCATTCAATCACATAAGGTGTTCATACAATACAATAGACACCAAGGTCATATCTCATTAGGGGAAACAACATGGAAGACTTAGTCTGAAGGACTCATCTTTCTTTCAATATTAATGTAAGGTAACTAAGTCAATCAATCCCACATCATCACCCTACAAAAATAAGAATACTACCCTCAATTCTAGGGAAGGCACCAATTCCACAACCATCAAGGGACTCACAACACAATAAGAAGTTAGAAACAAATCTACGACTCTTCATGGCATAAGACTATCATTCTTTATTCCAAATAGAAAAACTCATTTTTACATTCATTATCATGTTCATATTCATCTATTCTATACACATTTTAACAACATCTAATCAAAGGACAATTTTAGTTGGTTTCCCAGAAAATTCACAGTAACCTGCCTATCATTACTGTGAACATGCTTCCAAATTCCAAAATGCAACACATAGGCAATTGTTAGGAAAATCATGACAAGATGAGATACCAAAACTTTACCAAGACAAGCATAATATCATCACACCTAGGATCAAGTCTATACAAAGGACTTCAATCCATACTAGGCAACTTATCAAGGACCACATGTATACAAAAGGAAACATTGAACATCTTTAAGTACAAAATCTTTGGGTATCATGCTTTCATATGTAGTCACTAAGTATCTCAAGCTCAAATCATAATATAAAGCTACCATCATGCAACACAATATAGTAACACATTATTTCAAAAGAAACTCATGTCAACCATAATAACTTCTAATCATGCTTTAACTATATCATATATTTTTCAACATAACATGCTATTTCACATAAGTCTCATACATAGCCAATATTAGCATCATATCATCAAAACATTTCAAAAAATTTACCTTCACACATACTCATTCAACCATAAAACCAAGATAAGAATTAACTCACCTTTTTCTCCCTCAACCATAGAGAACAATCTCATCCAAGCAATCACATCTAAAAAGATCACCGGACAAGAAAACATAAGAGAGAGATCTTATAGAGTTAAATTATATGGCACGATATGAGAATGATAAAGAAGGGAAACTCTATCGTCCTACAGCCTCTCGTACCATTTGATGTGTCGCGACTCACCACCAATGCTACGAGACTCTACTAGACGTGGCAATATGAGACTCTTAGAACCTAAGACCACTTTAGAAACCTCATGCTCTGATACCACATTTGTCACAACCGGGGAACCCCCTAGAAGTAACACGGCGTACTTGACCTCTCGGAGGTCTTATACAAGCCCATAGTTATCATTCATCGCATTAACATAATAAATTTAGTGGAAAATTTAAAACTTCTCATAGCACATCAAATGCTAGAAACTTCAACTCATATATGTATAAAACATAAGTCATAATACATTTATAGACCTTAAGTCTCTTTGCCATCTTAGACTCAATAACTTTAGAGTACATTAGGGACACGACCCATAAGACACATTATATACCTATACAATATTTAAAGACTTTACATTAAAGACATAAGTAGGAGATCCTTGAACTTTAAGGATTCCTTTCATTGAGCTTGGGAATCATCTATCAAGCTCTTCACCATTCAAGACTTCCTTTAAGCATCCATAACCTACACTTTGTGTAAAAAGTAGAGAAGAATGGGATTAGCACAAGAATGTACTAAGTATGGAAACCATGCAAAAACATGCATTTAAAAGGGACATTTTCTTTGAAATCATACTTCATGCCATTTTGAGTAAATCATCACCAAACCTTTAGACAATAGCATTTATATCATTTTGATACTTCATAGAAACACAATTAAAGGCCAAACATCATAGAAAAGCACTTACAGAATTTAAGTCCCATTTGAGGTCACTTTACAGTGAACTCTATTTTCTTGACAGTGAACTCCTCCTTTATATTCATTAATCCTCCCAAGTAATCGTTTAGTGATACTTGGTGCAATGCATCACCTTAGAACCACAAGGAAAACCATACAAACAACTAACATAAGCCAAAACATATCATCATAGAAGAAGAGCCCATTACAAGACACATTCAAGTCAAGACCATAAGACATTACAGTGAACTCCTCGTCAATATGCACATATACTAATTTACTTCATATAGAACCTTATGAAACATAACTCATTCCCCCAATCTATGTCTACTAGTTCAATGTACATGTAAGTCCACATACCTCACACATACTTAGTACACCTATCATGAGACCACAAGCCTTTACATCCAAATCATATATCAACATAGTACGAGAAGACAACTTCATTTATGTCAACAATCTTCATTATATAGTCATTAGGACTCTCATAGTGAATATAAGAATAAGACCATATCACATAGACTCAAACCATGCACATCTTCATAAGAAGTATACCAAAACCAAATAATCATGCATATGAACATAAACATAATCATAAACACTAAGTCACCTTCCTAGGACATCTTAAGGGGCTACTTGTGCAATGTCTAGATGGGTTTATTACTTCCACCTATCCTAATTCACTTACCTTAAGTCCTCCTAGTTAGGATCCTATTCATTTACTTCCATTGTCCATTTTACCTTTTAGGGAACTATAACCTCAACCGACATAGACCATGTGATGCTAAACATGGAATCCGCAGTCATTAAACCTTACACCGATGGAAGGTGGTCTACCGGCCAAGGTAGAAGCCATTATAAATATAGCTTTTTAGGTGGATCCACTAGCTAGTATCCTATGGTGGCAAAATAGTTGAAGAATTAAGAGGTAGATATCCTTATTCATACCATTTGGCAATTGGGACTCTCCTCATAGGTATCCCTTAGATGACATATCCCATAAGCAAGGAAGTTAACATCACACGGGCAACTTTAGGATGAATCTTTCCTTTTATGGACAAGTTATCACCTCCCATTTTCAAGTTCACTCGGTGCTAAGCTAAGTTCCCTTTTATTGAAAAGCCTTTATTACATTTATTTTTAAAACATAAGCTTTAGAATATTCATTCCTCATATGCCTATAGCATATTTAAGCATCTATCTATTATAGAGTATTCTTAGGCACACCTTTCAAGGCCTCTCTCATTTACTAGATCATCATCCATGTGTGTGTGTACATACATGTGAGCAAACATTTCAGATAACCCATAATGTCACACATGTTCATATATCAATGCATGAGTCTATATGCATAACTATATGAGCAAATCCTTTCATATAAATCCACTAAAACACTATGCATATTCATACTTCATCATACCATATAAGTCATATTCATAACATGTTCATATATTCATCTTTCATATACATAGATACCAAACCTAGGAACTATTCTATCAAGGTACACATGTGCAGTGCATGGAAAAGGTCCCATACCCTTCCCCATACTAGTATACCTATCAAGTCATACTAGTAAGGGAAATACAAATCAAACTTTCATAGACATCACCTTAATATGCATAGTAGTAGACACTAGTGAATATGAGAACTACCTTTCATTTTGACACAATGACCTATACTACTTGTATCATGCATGTAAGTGAGAGTGTGTGTACATTGGTCAACATCATCACATAATGGCTATCAAAACACATGGAGGCAGCCACCGTCTTAGATCATAATACTTCATCAAGAACAGACCACACAATACACAATAACATAGGAGACAAGTCAACTTCATAATACACTTAAGACTCCTAAGTTGTGCTATTCATGCATTCATATAGGTGTACATAGGTAAGGGATTATTAACCCTTTTTAACACATAAATAGCAGCACCTATACTTTACCCTAACATGGATACACGCATGCTTATACAATAGCCATACAACCTAGATTACAACTAGAATAGGAAAGTAGGCATAAGTTTCTCATAGTATCATCTTAAGCACATGTTCATAAGTTCATCAATATTCCTTCAAAGCCATGGTCAACATATATATAATGACAATAAAGTAAACACCGCCACCATAAATGGACCATACCACACAATGCCATACAAGGCTTCATCAACATTATTATAGAAGAATAGAGAAGTAGAAGAGTAGAGGAAATAAGCATTCTTACCAACTCCTCAACCTTTGATCCTCATAGATCAATACACCTTGTTTATCAATAAATTCATATATATGGCAGTATCTAAATGTACTTTAAACATATAAGAAAAATATACAAGTCGCTACAAGATTATACTATAACATAATACAACACATCACATACTAGGAAAGTAGAAGAATATAGATCATTTGCCAATTTCATTTATATGGATTATAGATCGTATTTCATGAATCATATCACTCTAGGGCAGTAGCTAATGAAATAATAGTCTAGATGAGAGACTACTACAATTTGCAATTAAGGTCGACACAAGCATGCTTCATATAAGGAGTTCATGGAAGGTAAGTTTACATAGGTTAATCCTATTCAACCTATCATGATTTGACCCATATTGTATCAATTACATATAATTCATCCTCATATTTCGTTATAGGCAGCAACTATAGATATTAACCATGATCAATTCCTATAGCAACTAACCTAACGTCAAAATCACAAGTTACAACTCCATAGACAAGAAGAACCTAGATTAATTCAAACAAATCCTTCCCTACTTTATTCATACAAGATGTATATCCACAATTCAACCGTGGTATTAACCTAAAACAGTAGCTACAAGAACCACAACTTAATCGAAATTCACTTTAGATCATTAAGAAGCCAATGTTACAGTGAACTATATAAAATAGGCTAAACATGCTCAAATCTTCATACATTGATCCTCATGGATACTTCAATATCAATTCTACATAAATTCATGTAAATAACAGCATATACAATCACTTCAACGTAATAGAATCATAATTCAATCGATAACAAGTCAAGATCACAAAGCCCATGCAAGGCTAAATCATTTAGTGAAGGAGCATGGGTTCATCATGTAATTGGAGTAAAATTCATGTTAAAACCACTGTATTAACTTCAATTAATCATGATTTATCGTTCAAAACCTTTTTAGAAATACCCCATGGCTGATTGAAGAAGAAGAACTTTGATCATAAACTTTCTTTGAAAACATTGATAAGAACTCTCCAAGTGAAAGGTTACTTAGAGATGAAGTATCACCATAGCTTTAATTAGTTGAAAACCTACAAAACTTCATGATTCATAAATGGAAGATACAGCTCCAAGCAGTTCTTGAGCTTCACCAACAATGGTGGTTTTAGAGAGATCATTTTTGGAAGGAAAGGTTCAATTTGTGTGAGTTGGTTTTGGAATGGGTTGATCACGTTTTTGATCACTTAAACACACCCAAAAATAACCAAATAAATCATGTGGCGTCAGGTTAGCACGTAGGGTGAATTTACCATTCACCCCTTTAATTAACAGGATGCAGCCTGCAACTTAGAGTGCACCAACGAATGAGGTAATGACGGGGCGTCGTCCTCACAACGGACCGTGCCTAGCTTCCGTCGACTGGTACTTAGCCAAATTCATGGCTTGAGACCTGCCCAAGGCAAGTTCAAGTCGACGATACCTGGCCAACGGGGCGTTGGTAGGTCAACGAGCCGTCGTTTGGTCCGCCAGTGGACACTGCCCAGGCAGTGTCTTCGACCACCCTTGGGTCCTTCTTTTGATGCCTCTTATGGGGCCCTTTAGAAGTCGTACCCGGGTGTTTCCAACGTGATTATAAACCTTAACAAGTTATAGGCCTTCCACATAATTTTCATCGAAAACAAAAAACCTACAAGACGTCCAAACAGGCCAAGCCCCATCATGACACACAATGAACCTCTTAAGGGCTATCTTTTGAACACCTTGGACGTTCTTGGTCGTTTAACCTCCAAACTTCACGAAACATCATATACTATAATTTTACATCATTAAAAACAATTTTAAGACTTCATAAGCTCATGAGTCACACATAATCACATAGAACCACATACGAGGCATTTAGGTGACTTAGTCGTCGAACGTTTCGGTCGACCCTTGACGTTTGACTTCCAAATGACCTCAAGCTTTATAAACTGCCTATAAACCATATAATAAGTCATATAGGACCTTATCACATTAAGTGAAACATGTTAGTCTCTAGATACCCAATCTCATTTTGGGGTCTTATAGGGGGAGACACTGGATTTCATGTAGCTCGCATGATTAAATTCCGTCAATGCTAAGAGAATTCTTTAAGAGAGTAAGAAATAATAAAGTAGCATGTTCAAAGTGAACAATCTATCAAAGAAATAGAATCATAAGTTCATAGTGAACTAAGTAAAGTAAGAGCTTAAAGAACATTAATCATTAGTGTTTGATAAGAATAAAGTTTTAACAAGCTAGTGGTTTGTGCCAATACTGGAGTATGAATATTGGTCCCAATATAATATATCTCAAATAATCAACTAATGGCCATAGCCAATAAATATTGGCTTATAACATATTTATCCACATTTAACTTTGGTTAGAAGATATCTAATTGTAAGTCATTTAGCCAAATCATTTCCTTAGTCTTGTGCATTGCTTAATCGATTCATTGTAGGTATGTGACTACAATGAATCATTGTACTTGTAAGTAAAACATAAGATCAAAGGAGATCATTGAACTATACAATAGAAAGAAGAAAAAGACTGAAAAATAATCTAAGTATGAAAGAGGTAACTTTCGGCCTAAAAAGTAAAATAGTAAACGTTTGTTTAAGATGTTCTAAAATTTTGTTCATGACTCCAAGGTCTTATGTTCATATAGAAAACGAGTTGTGTGCCTTAATTGCATGAGAACATGTCATATACATATCATAAATCAAGACTAACGATTCAAGTAAGAAAGTGATGTGATTAACGTGATTGACACGTTTTTTAGGAAAGAGATTTCCTTGTTCATGCATAGTCCCTTATGTGTTATGTGCACACACCCATACTTAGTACAAGTGTGTACTAACACTATATTTATTTACTATTTTTATAGGCGCAAGTTCTCAAGAGTTTGAAGTGTTGACGAAGCAATTTGGAATAGCGATCTCCAGACTTTCGTAAGTCCTCTTGAGTTCGAGGATGCTACGCTTTATTATTCTAGCTTAGTAAATTAGATATAGTTAGTGACTACGGTCCCTGCATTTCAATTCAACCATTTGTTCAAACGTTGAAATAAGGCCAATTAGCAAACTATTATTATTATTATGATTCATCATTTCACTTGTTTAATCTTTAATAGATGGTTGTTTAGTTTGAGCTATTAGAATATCACTCTTATGCAGTACTATATGAAGTCTATGTATACTTCGATAATTAATTAAAAAGTTTTAAATTATCAGCAAATTTAATTGTATGATTGTGACGAAACCTAAGAAGAGGCTTGTCTGCGACCTCTAAGAGGTTAACGACGCCGGTTGCAATTCGGATTCCAAAATCCGGGTCGTAACAATTAATAAAGTACCCCTAAGTCACTAGGTCCATAACCAACTACTTTGGACCATCCTAGGTTAGGTACTTGGATGTTTCTTTATTTAGATATTCGGCTAGTGTCACCTGGTAAGGTCTTAGGAATTCGGGCACACTAGTTAGTTAATTTTAGTTATTCCTAGGTTAGTTAGCTAGTTAGGTAAGTTAGTTAAAGCCTAGTATTTGTTAGGACACGATTTGACTATCCTTACAATAAGTTATTCATTACATCAAGTATTCATTACATTTCATAAGCCATTCTCTATTGATTATGCCATTGATTTCATTACTTTCATGTTTTATAATTATACATTTCATTACACGAAACCTTGGAATCGTTGATATAGCATTAAGACATCTCAACTGAGGGCCCAACATATGGGACCACAACCCGAGGGCCTTCTTTAGCAAACACAGAGTCTACTTCATTCGTTCATTCGTACTGCACATTATTCATTTCATTCATTCGTATGCTGATGTAAATACCAGCCATACCTCGGATAAAGTTTAAGACTCTCATCGTGATCATGAAGTGCAATGACCAAGAATGACCTAATGCCATTACTTGAATCTGATTTCACCTCCTGATTGTCTTGCACAAACACCTTCGGTATTGTTCATTTCTTTATCTTTCATACTTTGAGGAACTCCAACTTAACCGACATAGATCAGTGAGCATTATGAAATCCGGTGTCTTCCCCACACTGAAAAGAGGTGGAGTCACTGGCCAAGGTGAAACCAAAACATGCTAGCGTATATAGGGAATTGAACCCTGCTAGATCCCTATATTGGCAGTATAGGTTCAAAGACTAGGAGATATAAGGAGATCCATACCCGGCATGCCGGACAGTCTCATCTCATGAGAGTTACGTGAACCTCCGCCATTCCCGAAGGAAGGCATCACCGCTCATAGCTAGCCTATCGGTGCTCAGTATAAAGTTCCATCACATTCAACTCATACATCATGGAAGCTGACTTCTAGCATGAGGACATCATAGCTCATTAGATGATTTCTCATCTCATCATTAGTATTAAGTGTGAATTGTCTTTACACTTACATATAGAGTATGATTGAGACTTATTTACTCTTTTGATGACTTGTCATCCTTACTTTACATTGATGAAATGTGAATTGTCCTTACATATCATCCTTACTTTACATTGATGAATGTGAATTGTCCTTACATATCATCCTTACTTTACATTGATGAATGTTAATTGTCCTTACATATCATCCTTACTTTACATTGATGAATGTGAATTGTCCTTACATATCATCCTTAGGTGTAATGAGACTAGTCTCACACATTCTAACACCTTCATTCGTGAGTATTCTTTTAACAAATTAGCTTTGGTGTAAGTAAGACTTGTCTCACTTCCTTTAACACCCCATTCTGGTCACTTACTTAATTTAGACCCCTTTAATTATGTTATAACTCACGTTACTTACTTACTTTAGTGTAGTAGATTCATATCATCGTTTATGGACAATGAGCACTTCATTCAATGAGTGTCATGAGTCATACGTCATTCTTTTAGAGCATGTTGGGAGTTGTCCCAATGAGTGGCATGCCCTTGGTTATGGGTTCATTGAATTAGCTTAGAAGTGCTTATATTATCATTTGATACTCTAACTACATAAGATTGGCATATGATTAGTATTGGCCTCAACCTTTTAATATTAAACTACATAACCATTGTTGTTGGCATGTGCCAATTTTACGTGTGTTCGTATTTAATTTAATATGTATGAACCATTAGCCAATCTTTTAATTATTTAACATAATACTATAGCAATTTACATGCATCACTTTTAGACAATGTATCCTTAGCCATTTTATTGGCCTAAACATTTGGGCATAGATTTCATAACCATATTTGTTGTCATAAGCCAATTTTCATGTTCAACATGCTTAAGTTTTTATACATTATACATTAGCCAATCTTTTAGCTATTTAATATAATATTATAGCCAATTCCCTACAACTTGTTTGACAATGTAGTGTCAGCCAATTTATTGGCATAAGATTAGTATTGGCATAAGAAATTGGGTATAGGCTTCATAACTTCTTTGTTGGCATAAGCCAAAATTATATTCATTCATGCTTACATTATTATAACTTTATTCATTAGCCAATTCAATTATTAATCATAACATTATAGACATTTGCATGCATCCCTTTTGGAAAATGTATTGTTAGCCATTTTATTGGCATAAGCCAACAATCACTAAATTATGATTTCATGGAGATCTTTTTAGCCAACCTTATAACATAACTTTAGGCATAACGTTTTTAAACATCTTGGACAGCATCATATTATAATTTGATGAATATATCATCTTCATAACATCATATTAACAGCAAGCGTGCACAACAAACCGTAACATCTTCATACATAACATTTTCGGACATATCGTTAACATAATATCATTCTTTTAATTCACGTAATAACACTTAGCATCAAACAAGACCAATTAATAGGTTCATTCAATCATTATTTAATCAAAAACCATACACATTAAGATCAGTCAGCACCACATACCAACAACATGATTTCTAACCAATTCAACATTGAAATCGTAATAAGGATACTAGGGAAAGGAGATCGACGAGAACGGGAACAACCCTAGTTTCAAGATCTTTGAATCGTTCGAAGGAAAATACTCTTGGAGAAAGAATCCCAGGAGATAAACCCATACCTTATGTAGAACTTAATCTACGAAGACCACCTTGAACGAAACCTTGAACAAACCTTGAAATCGCCCTAGAGAAATCGATAAATTTTCTGTTTTTCTTTCGTTCGTTGCTTGCTGTTTTTGTGTCGCCTTTTCTATGAGTTTGAACATGATTTTTAGGTTTATTAACTGATATTGAATTATAAAACTTAGGTTTAATAAGTTAATTTAATAAACTAATTAACCAATTACCAAAAAGCCCCTCCTAGGTTGAGTAAACATAGGAGAACATAACACTTAGTTAAATCTGGAAATTGGTGTGGACTATGGTTTTGGTCAACATTTTGACTTTATATTAATTAATTAAATCCTTAATTTAATTAATTTAGGTACCTATGGTAAGTACCAAAGTACCCCTAAGTCATTGGAACCAAAATTAACCCTTTTGGACCATCCTAGGTCAAGTACTAGGATGTTTCTTGAGTTGTACTAGGTTAGTGTAAGAATTTCGTTTTGATCATTTAAAATAACTAATTAAATTGCAAATTAAATTAATTAGGTGACCTAAGGTAATTACTAAAGTACCCTTAAGTCGTTAGGACCATAACCAATCCTTTGAGCCATCCTAGGTTAGGTACTAGGTTGTCTTTTTCTTGTTTTAACCGAAATCTGAAAATTGCTTTGTGATTTTGGTTTTTCCCCTTTAAATTAATTAATTAAGTTTATAAATTAATTAATTAAGTAGCCTAGGGTAATTACTAAATTATCCCTAGGTTTTTAGGACCTTAACTAACTCTTTGGACCATCCTAGGTTAGGTACTAGGTTGTCTCTTTAACTAGTACTAGGTTAGTGTCAACCCGGTTTTGGTCCTAGGTTGTCGGGTGCACTAATGGGTCCATTTCGTTTGGTCCTAGGTTAGTTAGCTATTTAGGGCAGTAGGTTAGAGTCTAGAATTAGTTAGGAAGTTAGGACCCACATGGAAGGGTCCCTTGTGCACGTTTTCCCCCCTAACTACCCTAACCAAATTCGGTTAGGGTGGTCCCCTCCTCGGCCACTTGTTCACATGTCGTGCACACGTGCTGGAACATGGGTTGGTTGTACTTTTCTAACTAACTATTATTTATGGTTCATTTGGAAATATTTACTTATTATCCCAAGGACCCTCATCATGTCCTTGGGCACTGCTTAATTTACATGATCATTTTAAATGGTTATGTACTTAGGGTACTAGGCTTGACACTTGGATGCCTAGTACCTAATGTATTGCAATTGATGAAATTCATGAACTTTAGCTTAGGGTCTTCATTGCAGGTACATTTCTTAAACAAGCTCATTAATGTTAGAAAATTGTCTAACACCCTTTAAGCCAATATTTTCTAATATGCCCAATATTTTACTTATTTGGGTATTATACAGAAATTGGCTAATATCCCTTAGCCAATTTTTCTATGCCATGCCCAATATTTCTCAATATTAGGCATTAGGTTACTTATTAAATCAATGTGATTATATATGAAGGATATTGTTATTTTAATTACTTGTGCATACATAGAAATTGGCTAACACCCTCTAAGCCAACATTTTCTACTATGCCCATAATTTTCTAATATGCCCAATATTTCTAAATATTGGGCGTTGGGATGCCTATTTACCCCTAATACGCATTCTTAAGAACCTATTGGGATTTTTATTAAACGTATAATTTTCCGGAATGTTACATTATCCCCCCCTTAGGAACATTCGTCCCCGAATGACACCTACACATCATTTAAACAAAGAGGGTGATTTTCGAAAGTTACTTTATCATGCTTAAACTTTTCTCTTTTGTGAATATCTGATTCACACATATTTGGATGATGCACATCATTCAAGCTTATCTGAAGCTTCATATTTGAGATTGAGGAATTTCCTTCTCAATCACACTAACTTAATGCACATCACAAATCATGCAAAACAGAAAACTTGCCTATGCTACACAAAAACAGTAATATAAAATACAACATAACTTCGTTTTAACTCACATAGTGCTATTATAAGACATACGATTAGGGAATTACCACACCAAATTCACTAAAGCACTTAAACTTAGAGTTTCTTAAACATAAACAAGACTTAGTAAGAGTATATCTAACCTCTTAGATGATATCTTGTTGGCCTTAAGATTTGAACCACACCCTTCTCATTTTAACCCAACTTATTTGGAAACTGAAGCCTTACTACCCTGTTTCTATAGTCTATTATAGCAATACACTTATGAAGCAAATCATGTCTAATCCATATTCTTGAGTTAGTATGCAGCCAACTTAGCTTCTACTCTTCATCAACACCCGTGGCATGCATTTAGAATCTACCATGTACTCACCTCCATGCGAACGACCACACTTATTACATGTCTTTCGGTCACGCTGGGCATNGAATTTCCTTCTCAATCACACTAACTTAATGCACATCACAAATCATGCAAAACAGAAAACTTGCCTATGCTACACAAAAACAGTAATATAAAATACAACATAACTTCGTTTTAACTCACATAGTGCTATTATAAGACATACGATTAGGGAATTACCACACCAAATTCACTAAAGCACTTAAACTTAGAGTTTCTTAAACATAAACCAGACTTAGTAAGAGTATATCTAACCTCTTAGATGACATCTTGTTGGCCTTAAGATTTGAACCACACCCTTCTCATTTTAACCCAACTTATTTGGAAACTGAAGCCTTACTACCCTGTTTCTATAGTCTATTATAGCATAACACTTATGAAGCAAATCCATGTCTAAGCCATATTCTTGAGTTAGTATGCAGCCAACTTAGCCTTCTACTCTTCATCAACACCCGTGGCATGCATTTAGAATCTACCATGTACTCACCTCCATGCGAACGACCACACTTATTACATGTCTTTCGGTCACGCTGGGCATTTCCATTATGGCCCCTTCTTGGGAAGGCCAGATCTTGAGTCTGGCGCCTTAGACCACTTGGCCATCCTAATTCTTGTATTTATCCTTCTACATGTTCACACAAGAAGGAAGTTAGATACTTATAATGACACAAAGTGTCAAAGCTCTAGATAGCACGATAAAGAGTAGAAGAAGGGAATATTTCCTATCATCGCGTAGTCTCTAAGTCATGATTGTGGCGCGCATCACAACCATAAGATAGAAACTACGTAACGTGGTTGTGTTGAGCTTTAGATCCTAGGTAATTTAACCTCATGCTCTGATACCAAGTTTGTCACGACTCGGATTCTGGAATCTGGATCGCAACCGGCGTCGTTGACCTCTCAGAGGTCGCAGACAAGCCTCATCTTGCATTCATCACATTCATCTAGTTAAATTTGCGGAAAATTTAAAACTTTTTATATGTATGAAGTATACATAGACTTCATATAATTATTAATTAGATACATCATATACTAAGCTCAACATAAGAAAACAACCATCTAACATAAAGAATCAATTCGAAACTGAAGATGAATATATCATAAATAGTTTGCCAAACACGGCCTTATTACAAAGCTTCACAATGAAGGTACGAAAGAAATGCTAGGGACAACATCAACTAGCTATGTCTAAAACTAAGGCTAGACTAAATCTGTAGCATCCTCGAAATCATGAGGACCTACCAATTGGTTTGGAGAAACGCTGAAGTCCAAACCGCTGCAAGTGTCGTCAATCTGTCCTCAGACTTGCACCTTTAAAAATAGTAAATAGTAGGGGGTTAGTACACCACTTGTACTAAGTATGGGTGTATGCACACATACACATAAAGCTATGCATGATCAAGGAAAGCTCTTCCTAAGCAACATGCCATTTCTGGAAAGTCTAGTCATTAGACTTTCCTAATTCGTTAGTTGTGAATTGTGGTATGAATATGATGTATTTTAATGCATTCAAAGCACACAATTCATTTTCTATATGATTACAAGACATTAGTATCATCAACATAATTTTAGAACAACTCGAGCGAAGATTTGAGATTTTGATCCTCTTAGGCCGAGAGCTCCTCTTTGTACACTTAGATTATTTTTCAGTCCTTTTCTTCTTTTTGTTGTGTAGTTCTATAACTCCTTTAGTCCTATGTTTTACTTACAAGTGCAATGATTCATTGTAGTCCCATACCCACAACGAATCAAGTAAGTAATTCAAGAGATTAAGAAATTTGACTTAACTATAATTTGGGGCATGAATATATTTATAAGTCAATAGTTATTGACTATACTCATTCTTTAGTTGATTGCATAATGTGCATAGTTCTTGGGCATATCATTAAAACTCATGTTCTTGCTTACTTTGGGCATGAATTCTTTATAAACCAATTTTTATTGGCTAAATACATTAGTTGATCAATTTGGATAAGTATATTTGAACTCATTATTGGCTATGATCATTTTCATAATAAAAGAAGTCATTATAAGCCAATTTTATTTGGCTAACATCTTTTGTCAATTATATAAAGTCATCATAAGCCAATTTATTTGGCTTTATCATTTTCATAACATGAGGATTCATTATTGGCTATGCCCTTTACTTATTGTAAACTTTATTGGACACGATTTGACTATCCTTACAACAAGTTATTCATTACATCAAGTATTCATTACATTTCATAAGCCATTCTCTATTGATTATGCCATTGATTTCATTACTTTCATGTTTTATAATTATACATTTCATATACACGAGACCTTGGAATCGTTGATATAGCATTAAGACATCTCAAGTGAGGCCCAACATATGGGACCTCAACCCGAGGGCCTTCTTTAGCAAACACAGAGTCTACTTCATTCGTTCATTCGTACTTCACATTATTCATTTCATTCATTCGTATGCTGATGTAAATACCAGCCATACCTAGGATAAAGTTTAAGACTCTCATCGGGATCATGAAGTGCAATGACCAAGAATGACCTAATGTCATTACTTGAATCTGATTTCACCTCCTGATTGTCTTGCACAAACACCTTCGGTATCGTTCATTTCTTTATCTTTCATACTTTGAGGAACTCCAACCTTAACCGACATAGATCATGTGAGCATCATGAAATCCGGTGTCTTCCCCACACCGAAAAGAGGTGGAGTCACTGGCCAAGGTGAAACCAAAACATGCTAGCGTATATAGGGAATTGAACCCTGCTAGATCCCTATATTGGCAGTATAGGTTCAAAGACTAGGAGATATA
Source organism: Solanum lycopersicoides (assembly GCA_022817965.1). Lineage (NCBI taxonomy): Eukaryota > Viridiplantae > Streptophyta > Magnoliopsida > Solanales > Solanaceae > Solanum > Solanum lycopersicoides. Next base: position 46,976,007 of record CM040629.1, on the reverse strand, counting down.
ATAAGACCCATACCCGGCATGCCAGACAGTCTCATCTCATGAGAGTTACGTGAACCTCCGCCATTCCCGAAGGAAGGCATCACCGCTCATAGCTAGCCTATCGGTGCTCAGTATAAAGTTCCATTACATTCAACTCATACATCATGGAAGCTGGCTTCTAGCATGAGGACATCATAGCTCATTAGATGATTTCTCATCTCATCATTAGTATTAAGTGTGAATTGTCCTTACACTTACATATAGAGTATGATTGAGACTTATTTACTCTTTTGATGACTTGTCATCCTTACTTTACATTGATGAAATGTGAATTGTCCTTACATATCATCCTTACTTTACATTGATGAATGTGAATTGTCCTTACATATCATCCTTACTTTACATTGATGAATGTGAATTGTCCTTACATATCATCCTTACTTTACATTGATGAATGTGAATTGTCCTTACATATCATCCTTAGGTGTTAATGAGACTAGTCTCACACATTCTAACACCTTCATTCGTGAGTATTCTTTTAACAAATTAGCTTTGGTGTAAGTAAGACTTGTCTCACTTCCTTTAACACCCCATTCTGGTCACTTACTTAATTTAGACCCCTTCAATTATGTTATAACTCACGTTACTTACTTACTTTAGTGTAGTAGATTCATATCATCGTTTATGGACGATGAGCACTTCATTCAATGAGTTTCATGAGTTCATACGTCATTATTTTAGAGCATGTTGGGAGTTGTCCCATTGAGTGGCATGCCCTTGGTTATGGGTTCATTGAATTAGCTTAGAAGTGCTTATATTATCATTTGATACTCTAACTACATAAGATTGGCATATGATTAGTATTGGCCTCAACCTTTTAATTTTATACTACATAACCATTTTTGTTGGCATGTGCCAATTTTACGTGTGTTCATATTTAATTTAATATGTATGAACCATTAGCCAATATTTTAATTATTTAACATAATATTATAGCAATTTACATGCATCACTTTTAGACAATGTATCCTTAGCCATTTTATTGGCCTAAACATTTGGGCATAGATTTCATAACCATATTTGTTGTCATAAGCCAATTTTCATGTTCAACATGCTTAAGTTTTTATACATTATACATTAGCCAATCTTTTAGCTATTTAATATAATATTATAGTCAATTCCCTACAACTTGTTTGACAATGTAGTGTCAGCCAATTTATTCGCATAAGATTAGTATTGGCATAAGCAATTGGCTATAGGCTTCATAACTTCTTTGTTGGCATAAGCCAAAATTATATTCATTCATGCTTACATTATTATAACTTTATTCATTAGCCAATTCAATTATTAATCATAACATTATACCCATTTGCATGCATCCCTTTTGGAAAATGTATTGTTAGCCATTTTATTGGCATAAGCCAACAATCACTCAAATTATGATTTCATGGAGATCTTTTTAGCCAACCTTATAACATAACTTTAGGCAAAACGTTTTTAAACATCTTGGACAGCATCATATTATAATTTGATGAATATATCATCTTCATAACATCATATTAACAGCAAGCGTGCACAACAAACCATAACATCTTCATACATAACATTTTCGGACATATCGTTCACATAGTATCATTCTTTTAATTCACGTAATAACACTTAGCATCAAACAAGTCCAATTAATAGGTTCATTCAATCATTATTTAATCAAAAACCATACACATTAAGATCATCCAGCACCACATACCAATGACATGATTTCTAACCTATTCAACATTGAAATCGTAATAAGGATACTAGGGAAAGGAGTTCGACGAGAACGGGAACAACCCTAGTTTCAAGATCTTTGAATCGTTCGAAGGAAAATACTCTTGAATAAAGAATCCAGGAGATAAACCCATACCTTATGTAGAACTTAATCTAAGAAGTCCACCTTGAACGAAACCTTGAAGAAACCTTGAAATCGCCCTAGAGAAATCGATAAATTTTCTGTTTTTCTTTCGTTCGTTGCTTGCTGTTTTTGTATCGCCTTTTCTATGAGTTTGAACGTGATTTTTAGGTTTATTAACTGATATTGAATTATAAAACTTAGGTTTAATAGGTTAATTTAATAAACTAATTAACCAATTACCAAAAAGGCCCTCCTAAGTTGACTAAACATAGGAGAACATAACACTTAGTTAAATCTGGAAATTGGTGTTGATTATGGTTTTGGTCAACATTTTGACTTTATATTAATTAATTAAATCCTTAATTTAATTAATTTAGTTACCTAGGGTAAGTACCAAAGTACCCCTAAGTCATTTGAACCAAAATTAACCCTTTTGGACCATCCTAGGTCAAGTACTAGGATGTTTCTTGAGTTGTACTAGGTTAGTGTAAGAATTTCGTTTTGATCATTTAAACTAACTAATTAAATTGAAAATTAAATTAATTAGGTGACCTAAGGTAATTACTAAAGTACCTTTAAGTCGTTAGGACCATAACCAATCTTTTGAACCATCCTAGGTTAGGTACTAGGTTGTCTTTTTCTTGTTTTAACCGAAATCTGAAAATTGCTTTGTGATTTCGGTTTTGCCCCTTTAAATTAATTAATTAAGTTGATAAATTAATTAATTAAGTAGCCTAGGGTAATTACTAAAGTATCCCTAGGTTTTTAGGACCTTAACTAACTCTTTGGACCATCCTAGGTTAGGTACTAGGTTGTCTCTTTAACTAGTACTAGGTTAGTGTCAACCCGGTTTTGGTCCTAGGTTGTCGGGTGCACTAATGGGTCCATTTCGTTTGGTCCTAGGTTAGTTAGCTATTTAGGGCAGTAGGTTAGAGTCTAGAACTAGTTAGGAAGTTAGGACCCACATGGAAGGGTCCCTTGTGCACGTTTCCCCCCTAACTACCCTAATCGAATTTGGTTAGGGTGGTCCCCTCCTCGGCCACTTCTTCACATGTCGTGCACATGTGCTTGCACATGGGTTGGTTGTACTTTTCTAACTAACTATTATTTATGGTTCATTTGGAAATGTTTACTTATTATCCCAAGGACCTTCATCATGTCCTTGGGCACTGCTTAATTTACATGATCATTTTAAATGGTTATGTACTTAGGGTACTAGGCTTGACACTTGGATGCCTAGTACCTAATATATTGCAATTGATGAAATTCATGAACTTTAGCTTAGGGTCTTCATTGCAGGTACATTTCTTAAACAAGCTCATTAATGTTAGAAAATTGGCTAACACCCTTTAAGCCAATATTTTCTAATATTCCCAATATTTTGCTTATTTGGGTATTATACAGAAATTGGCTAATATCCCTTAGCCAATTTTTCTATACCATGCCCAATATTTCTCAATATTAGGCATTAGGTTACTTATTAAATAAATGTGATTATATATGAAGGATATTGTTATTTTAATTACTTGTGCATACATAGAAATTGGCTAACACCCTCTAAGCCAACATTTTCTACTATGCCCATAATTTTCTAATATGCCCAATATTTCTAAATATTGGGCGTTGGGATGCCTATTTACCCCTAATACGCATTCTTAAGAACCTATTGGGATTTTTATTAAACGTATAATTTTCCGGAATGTTACAGCGTTTCGGCCCTCTAACCGCCCTAACCGAATCGGTTGGGCTTGGTCGCTTGGTCTCTCGGCCGGTAGCAGATGTGTCGCCGTGCACTTTCCTAACCATGCACTTTGTAGTTGCACTCTGAAAGTTCTCTTCTTGTCCCAAGAATCCTCACTATATCCTTGGGCACTGCTTAATATACATGATCATTTTAAATGATCATGTGCTATGGTACCTAGGCTTGACACTTGGATGCCTCGTACCTAATTTTAACTTAGGGTCTTCATTGCAGGTACAATTCCTTAACAAGCATGGATTGGAACATTTGAACATCAAAGTGTATTTTAAGTTACTTGTTAATACATAGAAATTGGCTAACACCCTTAAGCCAATATTCTCTAACATGTCCAATATTACTCAATATTGGGCATTGGGATGCCTATGTACCCCAATACATATTCTTAAAACCTAATAGACTCTTCACTAGACAAGTACATTTTCCAGAATGTTACATTATCCTCCCCTTAGGAACATTCGTCCCCGAATGACACTACACATCATTTTGAATCAAAGAGGGTATTTTCGAAAAACACATCAACATACTTGAAACTTTACTATCTGTGAATATCTGATTCACAACTTACTCTGGATGATGCACATAACTCAAACCTTATCTGAAGCTTCATATCTGAGATTGAGGATCTTCCTTCTCAATCTCACTTTAACTCAATGCACATCAAAACTCATGCGACACAAAAATCATGTCAACGCTATACAAAAATAGCAACATGAATGCAAGCATTAACTCATATTAACTCATATAGTGCAAGTATAAAACACACAGTTATGGACTTGAAACACCAAAACCAACTAATGCACTAAATTTTAGTGTTTCATAAACAAAATCAGACTTAGGAAGAGTATATCAAACCTCAAGAACTGAACAAGTGAGGGTAATGAGATCTCATGTTGGCCTCGGCCTCCCATCTTGCTCCCTCAATAAGGTGGTTCCTCCATAACACCTTTACGGTGACAACCTCCTTGTTCCTCAGCTGTTTCACTGGACGATCTAAAATTTCAACTGGAACCTCTTCATAAGAAAGGTTCTCATCAACTCCTAACCCCTCAACAGGCAGGATGGATGTTGGATCACCTAGACACTTTTTAAGCATCGAAACATGAAACACTGGATGAACAGAAGCCAAGTCATTTGGTAACTTCAGTTCATAGGCAACATTCCCTACTCTCTCTAAGACCTCATAAGGACCTATATACCTCGGACTCAACTTCCCTTTATTACCATACCTCATCACCCCTTTCATGGGTGATATCTTCAGGTAGACTTTATCACCTACCTCGAATTCAAGAGCCCTCTTCTTGTTATCAGCATAGTATTTTTGACGACTGTAAGCAGTAGCCAATCTATCCCTGATCATTCTCACCTTTTCCATAGCCTCATGTATGATCTCAGGGACAAGAATGGAAGACTCTCCTGCCTCAAACTACCCAACTGGGACCTACTTCTCCTGCCATATAGTGCTTCAAAAGGTGCCATCCCAATACTGGAATGATAGTTATTGTTATAAGAGAACACAATCAGTGGCAAGTGATCATCCCAACTCCCCTTGAAGTCAATAACACATGCTCTCAGCATGTCTTCAAGGGTTTGAATGGTATGCTCTGCTTGTCCATCCATTTGAGGATGAAAAGCAGTACTGAGCTTCACCTATGTACCCAAGCTATTTTAGAAAGATCTCCAAAAGTGAGAAGTGAACTGGGATCCCCTATCCGAAATGATAGATAAAGGTATCCCATGCCACCTCACTATCTCATCAATATACAGCTTGGCAGAATCTTCGACTCTGTAAGTAGACTTTATAGGAATGAAGTGGGCAAATTTAGTCATCCTGTCAACAATGAACCAAATGGAATCATGCAATTTCTTGGTCCTGGGCAGACCAACCACAAAGTCAATATTAATAGCCTCCCACTTCCATGTTGGGATCTCAATCGACTGGGTAAGACCTCCAGGCTTAAGGTGTTCGGCCTTAACCTGTTGGCAATTGGGGCACTCCTCCACAAACTTAGAAATATCTCGCTTCATACCTTTCCACCAATAGATCTCCTTGAGATCATGATACATCTTGGTGGAACCTGGATGAATGGAATACCTGGAGCCATGAGCCTCTACAATAATATTAGGTCTCAGATTATCAATATTGGGCACACACAATCTGCCCTGGTATGTAAGCACACCATACCCCCCTAGGGAGAATGATTCATTCAGCTTACTCTACACTGAGTCTTTCAACTGCATGAGTACTGGGGCGAGATGCTGCTTAGCTTTAACATATACAACAAATGAGGATTCAGAAGTAGAATGAACTGAGACTTCCCCACTTGGTGTATCTACCAGACGTACACCTAACCTAGCCAATTGGTGTACATCTTTAACCAGCTCTTTTTTCTCATCATCAATATGAGAAACACTGCCCATGCTCAAACGGCTCAAAGCATCGGCCACTACATTGGCCTTACCTGGGTTATAGTGGACACTCATGTCATAATCTTTTAGTAGCTTTAGCCATCTTCTATGACGAAGATTCAATTATCTCTCTGTAAAAACATACTGAAGACTTTTATGGTCAGTGAATGCATCAACATGTACACCATATAAGTAATGTATCCAAAGTTTTACACAAATACCACATCAGCTAACTCAAGATCATGGGTAGGGTAATTCTTCTCATGGATTTTCAACTGTCTTGTGCATATGCAATCACCTTGCCATCCTGCATAAGAACACATCCAAATCCTACTCGGAAGCATCACAGTACACCACATACCCTTCACCACTCCTCGGAAATGTGAGAATTTGGGTTGAAGTGAGTCGGTCTTTGAGCTCTTGGAATCTCTTTTCAGAACTTTCAGACCACTCAAACTTTGCCTTCTTCTTTGTTAAAGCTTTCAATGGAGCAGCAATAGCGGAAAATACCTCAACAAACCTGCGATAGTAATTAGACAAATCCAAGAAAATCCGTATGTCTGTAGAAGTGAGGGGTCTCGGCCAGTTCTTTACTGACTCAATCTTTTTCGGATCAACCTCTTGTAACATTTCAAAATCTCAAGACGTGTTGTAAAGCCTAACCTAGGTGTCATGAAGTCTAATTATTGTTTCTTAGTCAATTTTGATGATTATGGGTCATTTAGGAAGTTAGGAAACGAAAACGTCCAAGAATGTTCGTGACGTCCAAAAGTTGGTTCAAAGAGGTGCTAGTGTGCCTTGACCTAATTGACTAGTTTTTAAGAACTGGAATTAAACGAAATCTGGTAAAAGTATGTGTAACACGGGTTAGGGATGTTTCATGGTTGAAACGTCTAGGTACGACTCCCCAAGGACCACCAAGGGCCCTTGAGGAGGACCCTAGTGTTAGAAGCAACACTACGTGACACTATGCAATCGACGACAAAGGTGACGGGCCATGTGTTGACAAACGAGACGTCGATGCCTCCGTTGTCCCATAATTAGCCATGTAAGGAAGCCCCTTGCCTGCACAGTCTCCGAACTCAACGACGGAATGCAGAACGAGAGGTTTAAAGCCCGTCGACTCACAGATGGCCCGTCGTTAGGGGTCTTGTATGTGAGGGTCGAGTTTTCTGTCTAATTTAAGATGGTTTCATTCATTCAGTTAGAGGGTTAGGTGATTTAATTAGGGGTTAAGGTAGTTTAATTAAGTTGATTTAAGACCCAATATTCATTAATCTAACACAACTCTAAAATACCAAATCTCTTTCTTCTCTCTTCTTTCTCTCACTAATTGGAAGACACCATTGAAGACTTAGCTAAGGAACGGCTTTGGGGAATGGAAATGGACGAATTCATCTTCAAATTCTTGTAAAAATGTTAAGGCATGGGATCTGTTCACCTTTGAGACCTCTTTCCTCATAGGGTTCATCCAAATTGATTTCAAAGTTAGTGATTTCTAATGGGTTTCATCAAATTCCGAATTTGATGTTATGAATTGAGTTGTTGATGTTTCTTTTAGGTTGATATGAGTTGATTAACATTTATTCTAACTTAATTGGAGTAATTGTTGATGGTCTTGTTTAAATTTAAGAACATGTTTCCAAGTCCTTAACCCTATGTTGTGTTCTTGACTTAGATTGTAAATTGTTTGTTCAATTGACTTTCTTAGGGGTTGAATCACTTGTATATGATGTTGATATGCTGTTTATGAACAAATCAGGATGATGATTAGTCTTTCATTCTAGTTCTTGATATGTGCTACCTACATAGGGAAGGTAGGGTTCACTACGGTTCTCACGGGGTGGATAGCCTCATGAATCAAATAGGGTGTAGAGTGATGTTTCCTATGATGCCCTAAGTTCCATAACTATGTTTCCATTATAGGAATACTAGCTAGGGGATCCACCTATAAAGCTACATTTATGTTAGGTTTTACCTTGGACGGTAGACCACCTTCCATCGGTGTAAGGTTTTATTACACCAGATTCCAAATTAGCTCATGTGGTCTATGTCGGTTTTGGAAAGTGTTCCCTAAACTAAAATGAAGTAATGATGTGTAGGCTAAGTATGGTGACTTGAGAGGTTAGACTTACCTTACGTAGGGGTATGAGACTCTACCTATGCCTTGCACTAGTTTTCCTTGATAGAAGCTTTAGGAGGTCAATATTATGTATATAAATGATGATAAAGGTAAATGGACTTATATGATGATTATGATGCTTATGAACATGAAATTTGTTCTTCATTGCTAAAGTAAGAACTCATGTGTATTGAAGGCTATGTTATGTAAAGTGAGTTACTATTTATGATTATTATTTGGTTACTTTATTAAGTAGGGTTATGTGGCTTTGCTTGGTCATTGCACTGGTGTCTTTATAAGGGTTATGTTTAGTTATCTTTCTTTACTATTCAATGATTAACTCTTATCTATGCTTGTAATGTGATTACTTGATGTTAGGGTTATGTGAGATTATGGGTTCAAGTATGTGATATGCATATGGTTGTTTGACTTGATTAAGCATGTTTAATTGGTTGGTCTAGTTGTTGATTGTGCATAAATACATGAAATGGCATGATTTAACTAAATGTCTATTTTTTAACATGTTTTGTTGTTATATGTGCATATGGTCTCATAGTTAGTACATGTGGCGTACTAACCCCATTTTTGTCCCTTTTCCCCAAACAATGTAGCTTCCGGTCGTTGAGGTTTGGTTCGAGGTGATTGAGAAGGAGGCTTGGATACTCTTATCATCCAAGTGGTAGGTCCTCATTTTCCAGAGGATGATACCGATATTCTACCTACGGATTTGCTTAGTTATTATGACGTTTATGTTGACTCTATCTTTCATTTGAGGACAAAGTTGTATAAAGCCTATATGTGGATTACTTTTATTGTTGTAGGGACATGCCCATGTTGATATAGTCGTTTTAGATGGTTTATGAGATGAGACGGATTTTATGACTCTAATTTTATCTTATATATGTGTATGAGATAAAAGTAGAAGACTATGTAATCTTCATATACGAACGGGTGTATGTATACTCGATATTAATACTATTATGTGTATGTAGAGGTCTATGTAAACATCCGATTAGATATAGTAAAAAAGTTTAAATTTTCCGCATATTTTAACCAATGAATGTTATGATGAATGCTAAGAGGCTATTCTTAGTCCTCAAAGAGGACAACGATGCCTGTTACGTCTAGGGGGTGCTCCCCGGATATGAAAAATTTGGTATCAGAGCATGAGGTTAAATATCCTTGATAGTAACGTCTCTCTCAACCATGTCTATGTAGATTCGTACTCATAAGTGTGAAGCGCGCCACACCTATGAATAGGGATCTATATGATGCTTAGGAATCTTTCTCTTTTCTTGGAAATCCAAAGTCGTGCCTCTAGAGTAACTATTATGTTCCTAAGAAGGCTTTAGGAGTAGGTTGCTCCTCCTCGTGTTGAAGAAGGTCCTCCACTTGAAGAGGGGGTTAATGTTGAGCAAGTTCTGGCTAACCCTCCACCCTTGACAGATGGAGAGATAAGGGCTGCCCTTTTTCAAATGGCCCAAGCCATTACTTCTCAAGCTTAATTCTCCACTCCCCAAGATCAAGCTATGATGGCCCAAGTCAACCGGGAGGTTGCACCTCGAGCCAACTTGCAAGTCTCTACTATGTCATCTCGTTTGAGGGACTTCACTAGGATGAATCCGCCTACCTTCTATGGTTCTAGGGTTGATGAGGAACCTCAAGAGTTCATCTATGAGGTGTCTAAGGTTCTCTTTGAAATGGGGTTGAGTTCGAGTGAGAAGGCTGAGTTAGCCACATATCAACTCAAGGATGTGGCTCAAACTTGGTATATTCAATGGAGGGATAATCGGCCTCTTCGTGGATGACCAGTAACATGGGAGATATTCAAAAAGGCATTTCTTGATCGTTTCTTCCCTAGAGATATGAGGGAGGCTAAAGTGGTAGAATTCATCAACCTTCTTCAAGGAGGTATGAGTGTTCTTGAGTATTCTATGAAATTTACTCAATTGTCCAAATATGCTCCTTCTTTGGTTTCCGATCCTAGAGATGAGATGAGCCGCTTTGTGACGGGAGTATCGGATGATCTACAAGAGGAATGTCATTCGTCCATGATTCATGATAATATGAATATCTCTCGGCTTATGGTGCATGCTAGACATGTGGAGGAAGCTAGGGCTAGGAGAAAAGCAAGAGATGCTAAGAAGACAAGGTCTTTTGAAAGGGATTCTTCCAAGAGTAGGCTTGAGATTCAAGACAAGCCTAGGTTCAAAAAGAGGTTCTCCAATCAAGTCCCATCCAAGTTCCCGAAAGCTCATGATGACAAGGTGGCTAAACCTAGAGCTCAAAAGGGGAAGAGGGGAAACTCACCTAATTAGAAGCCTACATGTGGTGAGTGTGGAAAGAAGCATTTTGGTACTTGTCTCATTGGGATGAATAAATGCTTTACTTGTGGTAAAGTGGGCCACAAGGTTCGAGATCGTCCTAACATGAAGGGGCAAGAAAAGAGTGGTCAAGCAAGTGGTTCTAGTGATGCTCCAAAGAAGAACCGCTTCTATGCTTTTCGTAGTAGGGGTGAGCAAGAGACCTCTCCCTATGTGGTGACCGGTATGTTACAAGTCTTTTCTATTGATGCTTATGCTTTAATTGATCCGGTTGCTACTTTGTCTTTTATTACACCTCTTGTAGCTATAAAGTTTGATATTTTACCTGATATTTTGCATGAGCCTTTCTTAGTGTTTACATCGGTGGGTGAGTCGGTTGTTGCAAAGAGGGTATATAGAAATTGTCCTATCATGTTGCCAAATAGAGTTTCTAATGTTGATCTAGTTGAAATAGATATGCTATATTTTAATATTATTTTGGGTATGGATTGGTTGCATTCTTGTTTTTCCTCTATTGATTATAGGACAAGGGTAGTGAGGTTTAATTTCCCAAATGAACCCATTGTTGAGTTGAAGGGGGGAAGTTCTATTCCTAGAGTTCGTATCATTTCTTGTTTGAAGGCTTGCAAAATCATATCTACGGGCTGCCTATATCAGATAGTGGAGTCCAAGATCTTGAATGCGAAGTTCCTCCCATTGAGTCGGTACCCGTAGTGAGTGAATTTCCAGAGGTCTTCCAAAATGACCTTTTCGATATTCCTCCTGAACAGGAATTTGATTTTGGTAACCATTTACTACTGGAAACAAAACGCATTTCGATTCTTCCTTATCGAATGGCTCCGGCCTAATTGAAGGAGTTGAAAGCACAATTTAAAGATTTGCTAGACAAGGGCTGTATAAGGCCTAGCATATCTCCATTGGGTGCTCTGGTCTTGTTTGTGAAGAAGAAAGATGGGTCCTTGAGAATGTGTATCGATTATCGCCAAATCAATAAGGTCACAATTAAGAATAAATATCCTCTCCCTCAGATTGACGATTTATTTGATCAACTCCAAGGGGCAAGCTACTTCTCAAAAATTGACTTGGCGTCGGGGTATCACCAACTAAGGGTGAGAGGTGAGGATGTACCAAAGACGGCCTTCCGAACTCGATATGGCCACTGTGAGTTTCTTGGTATGTCTTTTGGTCTCACTAATGCTCCGGTGGCGTTCATGGACCAAATGAATAGAGTGTTTCTAAGTTATCTAGATTCATTTGTCATTTTGTTCATTGACGAAATCTTGGTATACTCGAAGAATGAAGGTGATCACATGGGTCATTTTAGTGTGGTATTGCAAACCCTTAAAGAGCATCAATTGTTTGCCAAGTATAGCAAATGCAAGTTTTGGTTGAGGTCGGTGGTATTTCTTGGTCACATAATCTCTAGTGAAGGAGTTAAGGTTGATCCAAGGAAAATGGAAGTGGTGAGAAATTGTCCGAGACCATTGACTCCAACCGACATGCAGAGTTTCTTGGGTCTTGCGGGTTATTATCGGAGGTTTGTGGATAGTTTTGCGTCCATTACATCTCTTTTGACTACTTTGACCCAAAAGAGCAAGAAGTTTGACTAGTCCGAAGCATGTGAAAAGAGCTTCCAAATGTTGAAAGATAGGCTTAATACGGCTCCGGTGTTGACTTTTCCAGAAGGTACAAAGGGCTTTGTGGTTTATTGTGATGCATCTCGTGTTGGTTTGGGGTGTGTGCTTATGCAACATGGGTTGTTTATTGCCTATGCTTCCAGGCAACTTAAGGTGCATGAGAGGAATTATCCCAATCATGACCTTGAGTTAGCGGCCGTGGTGTTTGCTTTGAAGATTTGGAGGTATTACTTGTATGGTGTCCATGTTGATGTGTTCACTGATCATAAAAGTCTCCAATATGTGTTTACCCAAAAGGAGTTGAATCTCCGACAAAGAAGATGGCTTGAATTATTGAAGGACTATATGAGTGTCCTTTATCATCCGGGCAAGGCGAATGCTGTAGCGGATGCTCTAAGCCATTTGTCTATGGGTAGTGTGTCTCACGTTGATGAAGACAAAAAGAACCTAGTGAAAGAGGTTCATAGGTTGGCTAAGTTAGGTGTGAGATTGGAAGGTTCTCTAAATGGTGGTGTGATGGTCCATCATAACTCCGAATCATCTTTGGTTGTTGAGGTGAAGTCTAAACAACACCTTGATAAACCATTAATGGAGTTTCAAGAATCGGTTCTTGGCAAATTAAATGAATCTTTCTCCTTAGGGGAAGATGGTGTATTGATAAATCAAGGATGATTATGTGTTCCCAATATAGATTATTTGAGGAATCGTATCCTTGAAGAAGCTCATGGGTCCGACTATTCCATTCATCCTGGGTCAACGAAGATGTATCATGACCTTAGAGAGGTGTATTGGTGGGAAGGTTTGAAAAAGGACATAGCGGAGTTTGTTGCTAAGTGTCCAAATTGCCAACAAGTCAAGGCCGAACATCTAAAACCGGGAGTCTTACTACAAGAGATCCAAATTCCTACTTGGAAGTGGGAAGACATCAATATGGATTTTGTGGTAGGTTTTCCTAAGACCCAAAAAGGGTATGACTCCATTTGGGTGGTGGTTGATCGGTTGACCAGGTCCGCTTATTTTATTCCCGTCAAGGCTACTTATTCGGCGGAAGATTATGCTAAGATATCCATACATGAGATTGTGTGTGCATGGTATTTCGTTATCCATCATATCGGATAGGGGTGCACAATTCACATCTAGGTTTTGGTGGTCAATTCAAGAAGGGTTGGGTACAAAGGTGAAGTTGATTACCGCTTTTCATCCTCAAATGGATGGTCAAGCGGAACACACTATTCAAACCCTTGAGGATATGCTTAGAGCTTGTGTCGTTGATTTCAAAGGGAGTTGGGATAAGTACTTTTCTTTGGTAGAGTTTGCCTATAATAATAGTTTTCATTCATCCATTTCAATGGCTCCCTATGAATCCTTGTATGGTAGGAGGTGTAGGTCTCCTATTCGGTGGTTTGAAGTTGGTGAGTCCTCAATTCTTAGTCCCGACTTGATTTATAAGACTTTGGATAAGGTTCATATAATAAAGAATCAGTTGCAAACGGCCTATAGTCGGCAAAAGTCCTATGCCGATAATAGGAGAAGGGATCTTGAGTTTGAGGAAGGTGACAAGGTGTATTTGAAGATTTCTCCTATGAAGAGGGTTGTTAGATTTGGCAAGAAAGGGAAATTGAGCCCTCATTATGTGGGTCCATATGAGATCTTGCAAAGAATTTGTAAGGTGGCCTATGTGTTAAGGTTGCCATTCGAATTGGCTTCGGTTCATCCGGTCTTTAATGTTTCTATGCTTAAGAAGTGTGTGGGTGATCCCGAATCCATTTTTCCTATTGAGGGCATTGATGTCAAGGATAACCTCTCTTATGAGGAGGTTCCAGTTCAAATTCTTGATAGGCAAGTAAAAAGGTTGAGGAACAAAGAGGTAGTATCCGTAAAAGTGTTATGGAGAAATCACTTAGTTGAGGGTGCAACATGGGAGGCAGAGGCCGACATGAAGTCCCGTTACCCTCATCTTTTTGATAATTGAGGTTAGTCATCCTTTTTAATAATGTATATATGATAGAAATTTATGTTCCTTGATTTTTGGGTGAGGATGTACAAAAGTTGCATTTTTGAAATATGCACAGTGAAGTGCACACTGAGCTACAGTTGTTTGCCTTAAAAATTTTAAATTTTGTTTTTGCTTGTTTAGAGTCATGTAGTGCATTTTTACATATTAAGTCCTTATGAAATGTTGTGGATGTTGATAAGTTGAACTTGATTCTAATTGACTCATGTGTGACATGTTGAGCTCATTTGGTTGTTGTGAGAACGATGTACCTCATAAAGTGATGTTGAGTCTCATATTTGGTAATTGAAGTTTTAAAATTACCTTGATTGAAATGATTTGTGTTATGTTGCATTGTTGGTTGGTTTAGTTGCTAGACTTGAGTCACTTCGTTCGTACAAAAAGTGTTTAGTGTCATTCGGGGACGAATGTTCCTAAGGGGGGGGATAATGTAACATTTCGAAATCTCAAGACGTGTCGTAAAGCCTAACCTAGGTGTCATGAAGTATAATTACTGTTTCTAAGTCCATTTTTTTGACTATGGGTCATTTAGGAAGTTAGGAAACCAAAACGTCCAAGAACAATGTGACGTCCAAAAGTTGGTTCAAAGAGGTGCTAATGTGCCTTGATCTAATTGACTAGTTTTTAAGAGTCGGAATTAAACAAAATCTGGTAAAAGTATGTGTAACATGTGTTAGGGATGTTTCAAGGTTGAAACGTCCAGGTACGACTCTCCAAGGACAAACCAAGGGACGTTGAGGAGGACCCTAGTGTTAGAAGCAACACTACTTGGAAGTGTGCAATCGACAGCAAAGGAGATGGGCCGTGTGTAGAAAAACGGGGAGTCGATGACTCCGGTGTCCCATAATTAGACATGATGAGGACTCCCATCACCTGCGTAGTCTCTGAACTCAACGACGGAGTGCAGGACGAGAGGGGTAGAGCCCGTCGACTCACAGACGGCCCGTCGTTCGGGGTTTCATTTGTGAGGTTCGAGTTTGTTTTTTAATTTAAGATGGTTTCATTTAATTATTTATAGTGTTAGGTGGTTTAATTAGGGTTAAGGGAGTTTAATTAAGTTGATTTAAGACCCAATATAAATACTCCCAACCCTCATTAATCTAACATAACTCTAAAATACAAACTCTCTTTCTTCTCGCTTCTTTCTCTCTCTAATTGGAACACAACATTGAAGACTTAGCTAAGGAAGGGCTTTGGGGGCTGGAAAGGGACGAATTCATCTTCATATTCTTGTCAAAACGTTAAGGTATGGGATCTCT
Source organism: Solanum lycopersicoides (assembly GCA_022817965.1). Taxonomy (NCBI): domain Eukaryota; kingdom Viridiplantae; phylum Streptophyta; class Magnoliopsida; order Solanales; family Solanaceae; genus Solanum; species Solanum lycopersicoides. Next base: position 46,960,613 of record CM040629.1, on the reverse strand, counting down.
TCACCTTTGAGACCTCTTTCCTCAAAGGGTTCATCCAAATTGATTACAAAGTTAGTGATTTATAATGGGTTTCATCCAATTCCGAATTCGATATTATGAATTGTGTTTTTGATGTTTATTTTAAGTTGATATGAGTTGATTAACATGTATTCTAAATTAATTGGAGTAATTGTTGATGGTATTGTCTAAATTGAAGAACATCTTTCCAAGTCCATAACCCTAGGTTGTGTTCTTGACTTAGATTGTAAATTGTTCATTCAATTGACTTGCTTAGGGGTTGAATCATTTGTATATGATTTTGATATTCTGTTTATGAACAAATTATGATGATGATTAGTCATTCATTCTAGTTATTGATAGGTGATCTAGGGTATGATAAATTGACTAAATCCTAAACTTTGAACTACTATTGAATTGTGGATTAGTGACTCTTCTATACTTGTCATTACATTGGTTATTGAATTATGGTGATTTGATGACCTAATTGGATTGCACTAAGGGTAAATGGTAAGACCTTGATGATGGTGAGTTGTGAAGAAGACTTCGTAAGTCTTGTGACCTTATCCTTTTTTTCAATTACGATTAATTGTGATTAAGTCATGATGATTGTGTTGGAGCATGCCTTGTTTAGGATTTACAGGTTGGTATGATGTTGAATTGAAATGTCTTGGTATGTTTGTGAGGTTGATTAAGATGTAAAGTAATAAGGGTGATTATGATTGCCAAATATGCTTTATTATGAAAGTCTATAAAGTGTTAACATTACTTATGTGAATTGTGATGAAAGCCTATTACTCATGCAATTCCTATTGAGCTATTATGATGATGATTATCCAAGGGATAGACCCTATGACCTAAACTAAGTTATGATTGATAAACAAAGATTAAAGACATTTCAATAAGGGACTAGCTTAGCACCGAGTGATCTTATATGTGAGAGGGTGACATTTTCCCACATAGGGAAGGTAGGGTTCACTACGGTTCTCACGGGGTGGATAGCCTCATGACCCAAATAGCGTGTATAGTTATGTTTCCTATGATTCCCCAAGTTCCATAACTATGTTGCCACTATAGGAATACTAGCTAGTGGATCCACCTAGAATGCTACGTTTACGTTAGGTTTTACCTTGGCCGGTAGACCACCTTCCATCGGTGTAAGGTTTTATGACCCTGGATTCCACATTAGGTCATGTGGTCTATGTCGGTTAAGGCAAGTGTTCCCTAAACTAAAATGAAGTAATGATGTGTAGGCAAACTATGGTGACTTGAGAGGTAAAACTTAGCTTAGGTAGGGGTATGGGACTCTACCTATACCTTGCACTATATTGCCTTGTTAGAAGCTTTAGGAGGTGAATATTATGTATATTAACGATGATAAAGGTAAATGACCTTTATTATGATTATGATGCTTATGAACATGAAATTTGGTCTTTATTGCTTAAGTAAGAACTCATGTGTATTTAAGGCTATGTTATGTAAAGTGAGTTACTATTTATGATTCTTATTTGGTTACTTGATTAAGTAGGGTTATGGAGCTTTGCTTGGTCATTGCACCGGTAGCTTTAAGAGGGTTATGTTTGGTTATCTTGCTTTACTATTCACATGATTAACTTTTATCTATGCTTGTAATGTGATTACTTGATGTTAGGGTTATGTGAGATTATGGGTTCAAGTATGTGAGATGCATATGGTTGTTTGACTTGATTAAGCATGTTTAATTGGTTGGTTTAGTTGTTGATTGTGCATAAAGACAAGAAATGACATGATTTAACTAATTGTCATTTTTTTAGCATGTTTGGTTGTTATATGTGCATATGGTCTCATACTTAGTACATGTGACGTACTAACCCCATTTTCTCCCTTTTTCCCGAATAATTTAGTTCCGGTCATTGAGGTTTGGTTCGAGGCGATTGAGAAGGAGGCTCGGATACTCTTATCATCTAGTGGTAGGTCCTCATTTTCCCGAGCATGATGCCGATATTCTACCTATGGATTTTCTTAGATATTATGACACGTATGTTGACTCTATCTTTCATTTGAGGACAAAGTTGTATAAAGCCTCTATGTCGCTTACTTTTATTGTTGTAGGGCCATGCCCATGTTGATATTTTGTTTTAGATGGTTTATGAGATGAGATGGATTTTATGACTCTAATTCTATCTTTATATGTTTGAGATAAAAGTAGAAGACTATGTAATCTTCATATACGAAAGGGTCTATGTATACTCGATACTAATACTATTATGTATATGTAGAGGTCTATGTAAACCTCCGATTAGATATAGTTAAAAAGTATTAATTTTTCCGCATATTTTAACCAATGAATGTTATGATGAATGCTAAGAGGCTAGTCTTAGTCCTCAAAGAGGACAACGACGCCGGTTACGTCTTGGGGGTGCGCCTCGGATGTGACAAACTTGGTATCAGAGCATGAGATTAAATATCCTTGATAATTACGTCTCTTTCAACCACGTCTATGTATATTCGTACTCATTATTGTGAAGCGCGCCACACTTATGAAAATGGATCTACATGATGCTTAGGAATCTTTCCCTTTTCTTGGAAATCCAAAGTCATGCCTCTAGAGTAACTATTATGTGCTTTTGTCTTAACCTTGTGTTTTTGGTTATAGGCAATGAATACTCGGATGAAAGTGGTTAGGAGTCTTGAGGAGAAGGCTGCTCCTCCCCGTGTTGAAGAAGATCCTCCACTTGAAGAGGGGGTTGATGTTGAGCAAGTTCCGGCTAACCCTCCACCCTTAACGGATGGAGAGATAAGGGCTGACCTTCTTCAAATGGCCCAAGCGATTACTTCTCAAGCTCAATCCACCACTCTCCAAGATCAAGCTATGACGTCCCAAGCCAACCGGGAGGTTGCACCTCGAGCCAACTTGCAAGTCTCTACTATGTCATCTCATTTGAGGGACTTCACTCAGATGAATCCGCCTACATTCTATGGTTCTAGGGTTGATGAGGAACCTCAAGAGTTCATCAATGAGGTGTATAAGGTTCTCTTTGCCATGGGGTTGAGTTCGAGTGAGAAGGCTGAGTTAGCCACATATCAACTCAACGATGTGGCTCAAACTTGGTATATTCAATGAAGGGATAATCGGACTCTTCGTGGTGGACCGGTAACATGGGAGATATTCAAAAAGGCATTTCTTGATCGATTCTTCCCTAGAGTGATGAGGGATGCCAAAGTGGTAGAATTCATCAACCTTCGTCAAGGAGGTATGAGTGTTCTTGAGTATTTTATGATATTTACTCAATTGTCCAAATATGCTCCTTCTTTGGTTTCCGACTCCTAGATATGAGATGAGCCGCTTTGTGAAGGGAGTATCGGATGATCTACAAGAGGAATGTTATTCGGCCATGATTCATGATAATGAATATATCTCGGCTTATGGTGCACGCTAGACAAGTGGAGGAAGCTAGGGCTAGGAGAAAAGCAAGAGATGCTAAGAAGACAAGGTTCTTTGAAAGGGATTCTTCCAAGAGTAGGCTTGAGATTCAAGAAAAGCCTAGGTTCAAAAAGAGGATCTCTAATCAATTCCCATCCAAGTTCCCTAAAGCTCGTGATGACAAGGTGGCTAAACCTAGAGCTCAAAAGGGGAAGAGTGGAAACTCACCTAATGAGAAGCCTTCATGCGGTGAGTGTGGAAAGAAGAATTTTGGTACTTGCCTCATTGGGATGGATAAATGCTTTAGTTGTGGTAAAGTGGGACACAAGGTTCGAGATTGTCCTAACATGAAAGGTCAAGAAAGGAGTGGTCAAGCAAGTGGTTCTGGTGATGCTCCAAAGAAGAACCTCTTCTATGCTCTTGGTACTAGGGGTGAGCAAGAGACCTCTCCCGATGTGGTGACCGGTATGTTACAAGTCTTTTGTATTGATGCTTATGCTTTACTTGATCCGGGTGCTACTTTGTCTTTTGTTACACCTCTTATAGCTAAAAAGTTTGATATTTTACCCGATATTTTGCATGAGCCTTTCTTAGAGTCTACACTGGTGGGTGAGTCGGTTGTTGCAAAGAGGTATATAGAAATTGTCCTATCATGTTGCCAAATAGACTTTCTAATGTTGATCTACTTGAACTAGATATGCTAGATTTTGATATTATTTTGGATATGGATTGGTTGCATTCTTGTTTTGCCACTATTGATTGTAGGACAAGGGTAGTGAGGTTTAATTTCTTAAATGAACCCGTTGTTGAGTGGAAGGGGGGATGTTCTATTCCTAGAGGTCTTATCATTTCTTCTTTGAAGGCTTGAAAAATGATCTCTATGGGCTGCCTATATCACATAATGAGGGTCCAACATATTGACTCCAAAATTCCTCCCATTGAGTCGGTACCCGTAGTGAGTGAATTTCTAGAGGTCTTCCCAAATGACCTTGCCGGTATTCATATCTAACGAGAAATTAATTTTTGTATCGATTTGCTACCAGAAACAAACCCCATTTCGATTTCTCCTTATCGAATGGCTCCGGCCGAATTGAAGGAGTTGAAAGCACAACTAAAAGATTTGCTAGACAAGGTCTTTATAAGGCCTAGAATATCGCCATGGGGTGCTCCGGTCTTATTTGTAAAGAATAAAGATGTGTCCTTGAGAATGTGTATCGATTATCACCAACTCAACAAGGTCACCATTATGAAAAAGTATCCTCTCTCTCGGATTGACGATTTATTTGATCAAATCCAAGGTCAAGCTACTTCTACAAAATTGACTTAAGGTCGGGGTATCACCAACTAAGGGTGAGAGGTGAGGATGTACCAAAGACGGCCTTTCGGACTTGATATGGCCACTATGAGTTTCTTGTTATGTTCTTTGGTCTCACTAATGCTCCGGCGGCGTTCATGGATCTAATAACAAGAGTGTTTCTAAGTTACTTAGATTCATTTGTCATTGTGTTCATTGACGACATCTTGGTATACTCGAAGAATGAAGGTGATCACATGGGTCATTTGAGGGTGGTATTGCAAACCCTTAAACAACATCAATTGTTTCCCAAGTATAGCAAATGCGAGTTTTGGTTGAGGTTGGTGGCATTTCTTGGTCACATCATCTCTAGTGAAGGAGTTGAGGTTGATCCAAGGAAAACGAAAGAGGTGAGAAATTGGCCGAGACCATTGACTTCAACCAAAATCCGGAGTTTCTTGGGTCTTGCGGGTTACTATCGGAGGTTTGTGGATAGTTATTCATCCATTGCATCTCCTTTGACTACTTTGACCCAAAAGAGCAAGAAGTTTGAGTGGTCTGAAGCATGTGAAAAGAGCCTCCAAATTTTGAAAGATAGGCTTACTATGGCTTACTATGGCTCTGGTGTTGACTTTGCCGGAAGGTACAAAGGGCTTTGTGGTTTATTATGATGCATCTCGTGTTGGTTTGGGGTGTGTGCTTATGCAACATGGGATGTTTATTGCCTATGCTTCTAGGCAACTTAAGGTGCACGAGAGGAATTATCCCAATCATGACCTTGAGTTAGTGGCCGTGGTGTTTGCTTTGAAGATTTGGAGGAATTACTTGTATGGTGTCCATGTTGATGTGTTCACTGATCATAAAAGTCTCCAATATGTGTTTAACCAAATGGAGTTGAATCTCCGACAAAGAAGATGGATTTAATTATTGAAGGACTATGATATGAGTGTCCTTTATCATCCGGGCAAGACGAATGTTGTTGCGGATGCTCTAAGCCGTTTGTCTATGGGTAGTGTGTCTCACGTTGATGAAGCCAAAAAGAACCTAGTGAAAGAGGTTCATAAGTTGGGTAGGTTGGGTGTGAGATTGGAATGTTCTCTAAATGGTGGTGTGATGGTCCATCATAACTCCGAATCATCTTTGGTTGTTGAGGTGAAGTCTAAACAACACCTTGATTAACCATTAATGGAGTTGAAAGAATCGGTTCTTAGCAAATTAAATGAATCTTTCTCCTTAGGGGGAGATGGTGTATTGACATATCAAGGACGATTATGTGTTCCCAACATAGATTATTTGAGGAATTGTATACTTGAAGAAGCTCATGGGTCCCACTATTCCATTCATCCGGGGTCAACGAAGATGTAGCATGACCTTAGAGAGGTGTATTGGTGGGAAGGTTTGAAAAAGGACATAACGGAGTTTGTTGCTAAGTGTCCAAATTGCCAACAAGTCAAGGCCGAACATCTAAAACCGGAGGCTTACTACAAGATATCCAAATTCCTACTTGGAAGTGAGAAGATATCAATATGGATTTTCTGGTAGGTTTGACAAAGACCCAAAAAGGGTATGACTCCATTTGGGTGGTGGTTGATAGGTTGACCAAGTCCGCTCATTTTATTCTTGTCAAGCTACTTATTCGGCAGAAGATTATGCTAAGATCTTCATAGATGAGATTGTGTGTGTCCATGGTATTCCGTTATCCATCATATCGGATAGGGGTGCACAATTCACATCTAGGTTTTGGAGGTCATTTCAAAAAGGTTTGGGTACTAAGGTGAAGTTGAGTACCGCTTTTCATCATCAAACGGATGGTCAAGCGGAACGCACTATTCAAACCCTTGAGGATATTCTTAGAGCTTGTGTCATCGATTTCAAAGGGAGTTGGGATAAGAACTTATCTTTGGTAGAGTTTTCCTATAATAATAGTTTTCATTCATCCATTTCATTGGCTCCCTATGAAGCCTTGTATGGTAGGAGGTGTAGGTCTCCTATTGGGTGGTTTGAGGTCGGTGAGTCCTCAATTCTTGGTCCCGACTTGATTTATAAAACTTTGGAGAAGGTTCATATAATAAGGAATCGTTTAGAAATGGCCATCAGTAGGTAAAAGTCCTATGCCGATAATAGGAGAAGGGATATTGAGTTTAAGGAAGGTTACAAGGTGTTTTGAAGATTTCTCCTATGAAGGGGGTTGTTAGATTTGGCAAGAAAGCGAAGTTGATCCCTCGTTATGTGGGTCCATATGAGATCTTGCAAAGAATTGGTAAGGTGGCCTATGAGTTAAGGTTGCCTAGTGTACCACGTGTTAGGGATGTTTAATGGTTGAAATGTCCGGGTACGACTCTCCAAGGACCAACCAAGGGCCGTTGAGGAGGACCCTAGTGTTAGAAGCAACACTGCCTGGCAGTGTGCAATCGACGGCAAAGGAGACAGGTTGTGTGTGGACACACGGGGCGTCGATGCCTCCGTTGTACCATAAATAGACATTTTGAGGAAGCCCCTCGCCTGCACAGTCTCTGAACTCAACGACGGAGTGCAGGACGAGAGGGGTAGAGCCTGTCGACTCACAGACGGCCTGTCGTTCGGGGTCTCATTTGTGAGGGTCGAGTTTGCTGTCTAATTTAAGATGGTTTCATTTAGTTAGTTAGAGGGTTAGATTGTTTAATTAGGGGTTAAGAGAGTTTAATTAAGTTGATTTAAGACCCAATATAAATACTCCCAACCCTCATTAATCTAACATAACTCTAAAATACAAACTCTCTTTCTTCTCGCTTCTTTCTCTCTCTAATTGGAACACAACATTGAAGACTTAGCTAAGGAAGGGTTTTGGAGGATGGAAAGGGATGAATTCATCTTCAAATCCTTGTCAAAACGTTAAGGTATGGGATATCTTCACCTTTAATACCTCTTTCCTCAAAGGGTTCATCCAAATTGATTTCAAAGTTGGTGATTTCTAATGGGTTTCATCCAATTCCGAATTTGATGTTATGAATTGAATTGTTGATGTTTCTTTTAGGTTGATATGATTTGAAGAACATGTTTCCAAGTCTTAACTCTAGGTTGTGTTGTTGACTTAGATTGTGAATTGTTCATTCAATTGACTTGCTTAGGGGTTGAATCACTTCTATATGATGTTGATATGATGCTTATGAACAAATTAGTATGATGATTATTCTTTCATGCTAGTTCTTGATAGGTGATCTAGGGTATGATGAATTGACTAAATCCTAAGTTTTGATCTACTATTGAATTGTGGAGTAGTGACTCTTCTATACCTGTGATTACATTGATTATTGAATTATGTTGATTTGATGAACTAATTGGATTGAACTAAGGGTTGATGGTAAGACCTTGATGATGGTGAGTTGTGAAGAAGACTTGGTAAGTCTTTTGACCTTATCCTTTGTTTCAATTACGGTTAATTGTGATTACGTCATGATGATTATGTTGGAGCATGCATTGTTTAGGATTTATAGGTTGTTATGATGATGAATTGAAATGTCTTGGCATGGTTATGAGGTTGATTAATATGTAAAGTAATTAGGGTGATGATGAATGCCAAATGTGCTTTATTATGAAAGTCTATAAAGTGTTAACCTTAATTATGTGAATTGTGATGAAAGGCTTTTACTCATGCAATTCCTATTGATCTATTATGATGATGATTATACAAGGGCTAGACCCTATAAGCTAAACTAAGTTATGATTGATAAACAAAGAGTAAAGACATTTCAATAAGGTACTAGCTTAGCACCGAGTGATCTTGTATGTGAGAGGATGACATTTTCCCTCATAGGGAAGGTAGGGTTCACTACGGTTCTCACGGGGTGGATAGCCTCATGACCCAAATACGGTGTAGAGTGATGTTTCCTATGGTTCCCCAAGTTCCATAACTATGTTGCCACCATAGGAATACTAGCTAGTGGATCCACCTAGAATGCTATGTTTACGTTAGGTTTTACCTTGGCCGGTAGACAACCTTCCATCGGTGTAAGGTTTTATGACACTGTATTCCACATTAGCTCATGTGGTCTATGTCGGTTAAGGCAAGTGTTCCCTAAACTAAAATGAAGTTATGATGTGTAGGCTAACTATGATGACTTGAGAGGTTAGACTTATCTTGGGTAGGGGTATAGGACTCTACCAATGCCTTGCACTAGTTTGCCTTGATAGAAGATCTAGGAGATCAATATTATGTATATAAATGATGATAAAGGTAAATGACCTTATATGATGATTATGATGATTATGAACATGAAATTCGGTCTTTATTGCTAAAGTAAGAACTCATGTGTATTGAAGGCTATGTTATGTAAAGTGATTTACTATTTATGATTATTATTTAGTTACTTGATTAAGTAGGGTTATGGGGCTTTTCTTGTTCATTGCATTGGTGGCTTTATAAGGGTTATGTTTGGTTATCTTGCTTTACTATTAACATGATTAACTCTTATCTATGCTTGTAATGTGATCATTTGATGTTAGGGTTATGTGAGATTATGGGTTCAAGTATGTGATATGCATATGGTTGTTTGACTTGATTAAGCATGTTTAATTGGTTGGTCTAGTTGTTGTTGATTGTGCATAAAGACATGAAATGGCATGATTTAACTAAATGTCCTTTTTTAGCATGTTTGGTTGTTATATGTGCATATGCTCTCATACTTAGTACATGTGGCGTACTAACCCCATTTTCTCCCTTTTTCCCAAACACTTTAGGTTCCGGTCGTTGAGGTTTGGTTCGAGGCGATTGAGAAGGAGGCTTAGATACTCTTATCATCCAAGTGGTAGGTCCTCATTTTCCCAAGGATGATGCCGATATTCTACCTACGGATTTGCTTAGATATTATGACGTTTATGTTGACTCTATCTTTCATCTGAGGAAAAAGTTGTATAAAGCCTATATGTGGCTTACTTTTATTGTTGTAGGGCCATGCCTATGTTGATATTGTCTTTTTAGATGGTTTATTAGATGAGACGGATTTTATGACTCTTATTTTATCTTATATATGTGTATGAGATAAAAGTAGAAGACTATATAATCTTCATATACGAACGGGTCTAAGTATACTCGATATTAATACTATTATGTGTATGTAGAGGTCTATGTAAACCTCCGATTAGATATAATTAAAAAGTTTTAATTTTTCCGCATATTTTAACCAATGAATGTTATGATGAATGCTAAGAGGCTTGTTTTATTCCTCAAAGAGGACGACGACGCCGGGTACGTCTAGGGGGTTCTCCCCGGATGTGACACCTCTACACCCTGGTCGGACACAACATGACCAAGGAAGGTCACTAATCTCAGCCAAAATGCGCATTTACTGAATTTTGCAAACAACTGATATTCCCTTAGTACTTGCAATGTCATTCTCAAATGTTGTTTATGCTCTTCTGTGGTCTTAGAGTATATGACGATGTCATCTATGAATACAATCACAAAAGAATGAAGGTATTTACGGAAGACCCTATTCATAAGGTCCATAAACGCGGCTGGTGCGCTAATGAGACAAAATGACATGACAAGAAACTCGTAATGACCATACCTAGTACGGAAGGCAGTCTTAGGAATGTCCTCTTGTCTCACTCTAATCTGGTGATCCCTGACCGGAGATCTATTTTAGAAAATAAACTTGAATCTTGGAGCTGATCAAATAGATCATCAATTCTGGGAAGAGGGTATTTGTTCTTTATAGTGACTTTGTTGAGTTGTCGATAATCGATGCACATTCTAAGGGTTCCATCTTTTTTCTTAACGAACAACACTGGGGCACCCCATGGGGATATTCTCGGCTGGATGAAGCCCTTATCAAGTCGATCTTTTAACTGCAACTTCAACTCTTTGAGTTCAGCTGCTGGAGACATTCTATAGGGAGAATGGAAATTGGTTTTGTGTTGGGATCTAAGTCAGCACCAAAGTCAATTTCTCGTTCAGGATGAATTCCTGGTAAATCCTCCGAAAAGATATCTTGAAACTCATTCACTATGGACACAGAGTCTATGGAAGGAACTTCATTTTCTAAGTCATTGACTTTGACTAAGTGGTATAAATACCCCTTAGATAACATCTTATTGGATTTAAGATGGGAAACTATTTGGCATGTTGGATTAGAACTACGCCCTTCCCATTCCAGCTCTAACTCATTAGGAAACTGAAACCTTACTACCCTGTTTCGACAGTCTATGGTAGCATAGAATTTATGGAGCCAATCCATACCCAAAATTATATCAAAGTCAAGCATGGTTAATTCTATTATGTCAGCATAGGTAGTTACCAGTGATCTAACAATCCATACCCTGGATTTAACAATTTATACACAGGAAAAGAAAAGACATTCAAGGTACCAGTGACCACATAAGCTGACTTCTGCTGCTCCTCTCTACCTTTCAAAGCATAGAACATGTTCCTCTTGGGAGGCTCGGCTGCAGCAGTAGGATTAGGCCGAGGCTGAGTATCTGCCTTGGCCTGATTCTTCACATGTGGGAAGTCCCTGATCATATGCCCACTCTTTTCGTACCCATAGCAGGCATTAGAACCTACCATGCACTCACCTCCATGCAAACGGCCACACTTACCACAAGACTTTATGTCACGCTGGAAATTTCTATCATTGCCCTTCTTTGGGCCAGACTTTCCACCTTTGGAATTAGTTTTCCTGCCTGATCCGAAGGCCTAGGCTTCTTGCCATCTGGGCCTATCTTCCTCCGATGACTCTCCTCCACCTGTTGTGCATGTACCATCAACCTAGAAAGGTCCATGTTATCATGCAACATGGCTGCCCGACATTCCTCCTCCAGATCCTCTGATACACCAGTCACAAACCTGCTCATCTCGTCCCTACTACTGGACACCAGCGAAGAAGCATATTTGGAAAGTTTAACAAACTTCAAGGAGTATTCCTTGACTTACATACCTCCTTGAAGTAGGTTGATGAACTCCTCAACCTTAGCCTCTCTCAGCTCTCTGGGAAAGAACCTCCCCAGGAATACAATCTTGAGAATGTCCCAAGTGATAGCGACTTCTCCTGGTGCTCGGCCATCTACCCACATCTTGTACAATACCTGTGCCACATCCTTGAGATGGTATGCATCCAACTCAGCCTTCTCCTCTTCATTAACACCCATAGCACAGAGAATCTTGTGGACCTCGTCCACAAACTCATGGGGATCCTCATTGGTTCTAGACCCTAAGTAGACTGGAGGATTCATCCTGGTGAAATCTCTCAGCCTGCTAACCACGGTTCTAGCATGTGGGTTCTCCCTGGAGCACCCTCTCTAGTGGCCTGGACTTTTATATTTTGTGCCTGAGCAGTGATGGCTTGGGCCATCTGAACTAGTGTTGTTCTCACTTCTCTATACGTCAACGGAGCTGAGTTGACATGCACTTGCACTCCAGCAGCTGGGTCTTGAGGAGGAGCTTGGTTTACCCTAACAGTTGCATCTGCAACTCTCCTGCCTGCGTTTCTTCTAGTGTTCATTTTTCTACACGCACAGACAAGAAGGAAGTTAGATGCTAGAATGACACAAAATGTCAAAACTCTACACAGCACGATAAGGAGTAGAAGAATGGAAGATTCTTAACATCACTAAGTCTCTAATTCATGGTTGTGGTGCACTTCACAACCATAAGCTAGAAACTACGCAACGTGGTTGTTTTGAGCCTTAGTTCCTAGGTAATTTAACCTCATGCTCTGATACAAAGTTTGTCACACCCGGGTCCTAGACCCTAGATGAGACCGGCGTCGTTAACCACTGAGAGGTCACAAACACGCTTCTTCTTAGCTTTCATCACAATCATACAGTTAAATTTAGCAGAAAATTTAAATCTTTAATGAACTGTATTTAGACTTCATATAATTCTTGCATGAGAGTGATATACTAACGGCTTTACATAAACAACCATCTATTTACATATTGAACAATTGAAATGAAAAATTCATAATATCATTAATAGTTGCCAAACCGGCCTTAATACAAAAGCTTGAACAAATGTTTGAAAGGAAACGCTAGGGACAACATCCACTAGCTATGTATAATCTACTAAACCTAGAAAAAAAGCGTAGGCATCCTCGAACTCAACAGGACCTACCAAAGTCTGGAGGTACTAGTCCAAAAAGCTTAAACTGGTCTTCAAACTTCGTCAAGGACCTGCACCTATATAAATAGTAATTGTATATGGGTTAGTACACACTTGTACTAAGTATGGGTGTATGAACATAAACACACAAGCACTATGCATGATCAAAGAAAGCTCTTCCTATAGCAACATGCCATTTTTGGAAAGTGAAGTCATTTCACTTTCCTAATTCGTTATTTATGAATCATGCTATGAATATGACATATTTTCATGCATTTAAAGCACACAACTCATTTTCTATATGATCATAACACCTTGGAATCATGAACATAATTTTCAAAAATTAATATTTTTGCTCCCCTTAGGCCGAGAGCTCCCTCTCCCTGATTTAGTTTATTTTTCACTCTTTTCTTCTTTCTGTTGTGTAGTTCAATGATCTCCTTTGTTCATATGTTTTAATTACAAGTGCAATGATTCATTGTAGTCCCATACCTACAATGAATCAAGTAAGTAATCCAAAAGACTAAGGAAATGATTTAACTACCCTACTCACGAGTTGTTCTTTCCATTATTGTTAAATTGGGCATGAAGTCTTTATAAGCCAATCATTAATGGATATGCCCATTCTTTGTTTATTTGCAAAATATAAAGTTGCTGGGGCATATATTCATACTCCAATTGATGAGTCAATATGTTTTGCTCCCTTTATTGACATAAACCAATAACTGTTAAACTTCATTCTTATCAAACACTGATGATTTGATATTCTTATGCTTTTGCTTACTTAGTTCACTTTGAGCTTACATTTCTTCTTCTTTAATCTCATGTTCACTTTGAACATGCTAGGTTGACTTAGGATATTCTTTTAATAATTCCATTGGGATCTTTTTGTGCAATGACTATTAATGACTTACATCATTACTTAGTCTAACCTCACCCTTTGGTCATCCTATCCGAACGCCCCTCATCTTCCTAATTCTTTCTTTCCTTCTTTATTACATTCTTAAAGAAATCTTTAGCATTTAACCGACATAGATCATGTGGGCTAACATGAAATCCATTTTGTTCCCCATACTGAAAAGAAGTGGTTCACCGGCCAAAGTGAAACAAAATACTTCCTAGCTTTCTTAGGTGGATCCACTAGCTAGTAACCTATGTTGGCGACATAGTTCAAAGACTAGGAGAATTTATAGACCCTTATACACCTTGGTGTTAGTCTCATCTCATGAGGCTTACATGTGCTTGCACAAGCTCATTACTAGTCTATCGGTGCTTAGCTCAATTTCTTGTACTTTACAACTTCTAGTGTTGAATCATACATTATGGAAGCTTGCTTCTAGTATGAGGTATGCTTAGCTCAATGGATGAATTGTCATCCCTTTTTATACTTGATGAATGTGAACTTAAATCTTACATTATCATCATGGTGTTAATGAGACTTGTCTCACGATTTCTAACACCCTCTTATGTGAGTATCTTTGACATAATTGTTTAGGTGCAAGTGAGACTTGTCTCACTTCCTTTAACACCCCATTCTATGTCAATTTCATAACTCATAAGCTCTTAGTTATTTCATTACTCACCTTATCTTGTTCAGTGTTATTTGGTAGTCTTGTACCATTCTTTATGAAAGTTATAAGTACTTATTCAATTTATTACTATGTTCACAAATTCATTTAGATAGGGCATTTTGGGACTTGTCCCAATCATTAGCATACCCTAGGTTATGAGTTCATTGAGTTACATCTTGTCAAGTCAATTTTTAACATGTATTTGGCCTTACAAGAAACATAATTTACATTGGCCATATAAGATTGGTATGACTTAATCATTGGCCAATTCTATTACATATTTTGGAAATAATATTGCTTGCCAATTTATTGGCATAAATCAAACTTTCAATAAACACTTGTCATGATATTATCACTAGCCAAGTCAATTAACTTCATGTATATACTATAGTAATATCATCATTTTAACCAAGCCAACTTTTAACCTTTGATTAGCTTATAAGAACAATTCAGTTCTTAGTATGGTCAAGCTATAAATTTTATTTGGCATTGAAGATTCATTAACTAGCTTTGATTCTCATTCTTATTTTTTCTTGGAAACATTGCATTCCAAACACTTACAAACATATATACTGTAAGCACACAGTGTAATCGAAACCTTCATTCCTTTCAACAGTAAACTGAATTTCATAAATGTCTTATAAAATTTCATCTTCTCAACACAATTAGGCATTACAACATTTCTTAGAACTAGGGAGATGAACATTCGACAATTTCATTAGGAACAACTCTAGTTTCAGTTTTCTTGAATTCAAAACGTTTGAAAAGCCTCCTGGGGAAAGAAATCCAAGAGAAAAAAAACAATCCCTTACTGTAGAATTGAATTTACGAAGATCACCCGGTTCTTTGCACGAAAATCTTAAAGAATTGCCTTGAAATCGCCTAAGGAGAACCGAGAGTATTTTTCTTTCTTTTTTCTTACGTTTGTTCACTGTTTTTGAGTCATGGGTTTCAGCTGGATATACGATTCTAAGTCTTAGGAACTGAATATTGAATACTTCAACTTAGGCTAATTAACTTTATTAAATAAATCAATTAGTTAATTACAAAAACGTCCCTCCAAAAATTGACTAAAAATAGGAGAGCATTTGACTTAGCCAAATTCTGAAAATTTGCTAAGGGTCTCGGGGTTGACCATGAATTTAAATTAATTAATTAAGTTGTTAATTAAATTAATTATGTGCCCTAGGGTAATTAGTAAAGTACCCCTAAGTCACTAGGACCATAACCAACTCCTTTGGACCATCCTAGGTTATGTACTAGGATGTTTCTTTAGTTAGATAGTCGGCTAGTGTCACCCGGTTAGGTCTTAGGATTTCGGGCACACTAGTTAGTTCATTTTAGTTAGTCCTAGGTTAGTTATCTAGTTAGGTAAGTTAGTTAAAGCCTAGGATTGGTTAGGAAGCTCGGCCCTACGTGGCTTGACCCGACGCGTGTCGTACTCTAACCGCCCTTAAGATCTAATCATTGCCTCACTAGTCTAATTATCTTCCTCTTGATCATGCAATGATTGGTTGTCTCTATCAAACTCATCCTCAGTATAATTTACCTCATATTTATCATTAAGTGGGACAATGTTGACCTGACATTGTTGTTGTCTCTTGTCTAGAGGTTCTGTGGGTGGAAGAGTCATGTACTGAGCTTGTAAGGGTGGAATATCCAAGCCCTTATGATCATTTACCATAATAAATTTTGTACATGGTTCCTCCTCTCTTTCCTGTTTTTTTTTTTGCTCACTTTCCTGCAGTTTGATCTTTCTTCTTTTAGTTGCATCCTTTTTTTGTTTACTAGGCTTATTCTTACTCTTGGGAGTGTTTTCTTGTTTACTAGTACTAGCATTGTTCCCCATCTCCTTGGCCATCAAGGTTGTATTTTGTTTACTAGTGTATCTTGCTTCCCGTTGTTAATTTTCCCTATTTTATTCAGTATTGACTTTGTTCCTTACCTCTATTTCTTTTGGTTGCTGAGCATGTTGTTGTTTAGATTGTTGTTGCTGAATTTTTGGACAAGCTGGGGCTCTAAGGTCTAAATTATGGTCTATCTATTCCCCCTCATGAAAAGCATGAGGCAATTTCCCCCCTTTGGTCACCCCATCATGCAAGCAAGTAAAGGCTCTCCTAACATCCCCCATACATCCCTCCTTCAACTTTACCATTCATAATATCATACATATACAATTTATTAGAGTTCGGTTGTACAGTTGTGATACCTTAATTCCTTTTGTTGGTCTCATTTTCCTTTGACATTCTTTGGTTTTCTTTACTAATTCCCCGTGCATACCCGTTTTGTGTCTCTTCATATGCTATATGTCCGTTGTTATTCTCTTTCTCTATTGTTGCATTATGTAGTTCCTGCATATTCAAGTTAGTGAACGTATTGTGTTGTCAAATACTAGGAATACATGTTTGTTGTACAGTCGATTGTTGGTTTTTATTTGTCACTTGAGATGTTGTTGAGGTAGACCTCCATGCTGTTTTTTGACCTCCTTCCTCTTGTTGTTTGTGATTTGTCTTTCTTTGTGTTTCCACTCTTCATCTTTTTGATGTGCTTGTTTTTTTTTGTTGCCCTCCTTAGTATGTTGTTGTTGTTGATCATTAGCCTCTTTTGCTTTGCCCTGTATTGTCTCTAGTTCTTTTCGGACCTTGTTTTCTTTATTTTATTTTTGTTTTCTTTTTCCTGCTCTTTTCTATACTTGTAGTCATCATATCTCATTTTGGCTTTAAACTCATATATGTAATGTCCCTGATGTCTACAATATTTACAATAAGGTGGGATGCTTTCATATTCAATAGGTTGACACTTCCCTATCATAAAATAATAATCATCCAACCCTATCCACACATGCTTAGGTCTAGTTTTTGTTAAGTCTACTTGCACCTTGACTTTAGCCATACCAGGCCTTGATCTTTTTATGGATGCAATATCTTGATAACGGACTTTACCCACAGTTTCAAGTAGAGGTGTGAGGAAAGGTTTCTTAAAGCAGTGCCAAGGTAAGCCCGATAAAAGTAACCATATAGAAACTATAGGTGTTTCCTCTTCTGTACAAAAGGTGGGGGTCCAGGGTTGTATCTCATGAGTTGCGTACACTGGTCATACTTTGTTGTGTCCAAACTGTATTATAATCAAGTTCATTTTGAAGGTCTATAAACAAATGTCTCGAATTGTAATGTGCAATATCGACCCCTCCACTTAGTTAAGTTTGTTGGATAAAACACTTTCTGATAAGTTCCACCTTTGGCATAGTAGTACAAAATTTGTCCACCAAGGTATACTTGCAATCAACTGTCAAAGTGTGCATGTAGTCGTGCATGTCATATATCACTGCTGGACAACCCTACTTAGTTATTTGTCTATGAGTGTTTATAACTATTTTGGGAGTCTATGCCTCATGGATATGTCTAAGTCTTGCAACCAACGTTTGAACCACTGTGTAGGGAGCTGGTTCAGTCTCTTGTTCCTAATTTTTTGTTTGAGCTTCAGTAGGTTTGCTAATCTCTTTTTCTTTGGAATTGGGATTATTTTGCTGGTTTTTGGTAGATTAGGTATAGGTTTGTCAAAGTTGTTGGAAATTTTTTGGAAGGCTACGTGGTAGTTACTTTGATCAGGCTTTTCTGTAGAAGGGTTGTGTTGAGCATGGTTCAATTTCTGGCTATGCTGATGTTCAGAATCGCTCATGTCCATCCCCTGTACGTGCTCATCAGTTTCAATGACTATTTGTCCCATGTCATTAAGATGTTCATGTGCAGCACTATAATTATCACTAAGATGCATTTCAGTAGAAGTAGTGGAAGTGGACTTACCAGTTTTAGTACTTTCATTGTTTGATTTCATGTTCTGCACTTTTCGTGCAGGGGAATGTTGTTCATGCATCTTATTATGAGAATAATTAAGATAATCAACAACTTAACCTTCTTTTGGTGGTTGCACATTGCTTGGTATTACTTCAACTGGTTTGACACCAAAGGAGAAATGTGATGAGCTTTCCGACTCGATCACCTCCTTTCGTTTGTTGCTCGAAATTCCTTCTATACTTGATGAAATTCCTTTGTGATTGTGTTCCTACACTAAATGAACTGATATGTTGGTAAGATGAATCTCTTGACCACTAGGCTTCATCCCATTGTCGTGGTCTTCCTTGCTTCTCCTTGGTTCTGTAGCTTGCACATCGGAAAACTTCTTACCGGTGATTGGGTCATCCATTCTAGCTGAAATTCCTATGAGGTGTACCCCTTTATCATTGGAGTATTCCCCAGTGTGTAACTCTCCATGAAATTGCTATGAAGTTGTTCAAACTTGAGTGCGATTATCTTGCGATTTTTCCACAATTTCCCCAAAATTCACTTCCTCATAATTTTTTATTAGACGGATGGAATCAACTTATTTTTGAGTATGATGTATCCTTTGGTGTGTAGAATCATTATCAGTGTCATTTGAACCTTGGCTTAAGCTTATTTGATCTGAGGAAATAATTTCAAAACTCCTTGCAAGTTCACTACAAAAATTCTTATTGTTCACATCTTCATGATTTTGGGAATTCACAGAGTTTTTTGATGAATTAGAGGGTGATTCCACTTGGATTTTGTTCAAGTTGTTCAAGAACTCCTGTTGGAGTTGGTCCAATGGCCTGTAAAGGCCCACCGGCGGCTCATTCGCTATACCAGTCGATGTTCAACTAGCCGTTAGACAAAGTTGGTAGGCAGTTCCTGAGAGAGTGCGTCTAGAGAGAAGTTTAGAGAGAGAAAAAAATAGGGAAATGGGGAAGCGATGTATTTTGGGCTTGGGATTTTGGGTTAATGGTTTAGGGTTAAGGTTATGGTTAGGGTTTGGGTTTAGGTTTTCTTAGGTTTTAGAGTATTTGGTTTAGGATTTGAGGTTTAAAATCTATTGTTTAGTGTTTAATGTTTGGGTTCTCGTATTTTGGACTTAAGGTTATTTTTCGGACTTACGGTTTAGGATTTAGGATTAGGGTTAGGGTTAGGATTAGGGTTAGGGTGTAGGTTTATTTAAGGTTTTATGGTTAAGGGTTTAGCATTTGAGGTTTAAAATCTATGATTAGTATTTAATGTTTGGGTTTTGGTATTTTGGGCTTAGAGTTTTGGGTTTATTGTTTAGGGTTAGGGTTAGGGTTAAGGTAAGGGTTAGGGTTAGGGTGAGGGTTTTTGGGTTTTTTAGGTTTTTGGGTTTAGGGTTTAGGATTTGAGGTTTAATATCAATGTTTTAGTGTTTAATGTTTGGATTTTTGTATTTTGGGCTGGGGTTTAGGGTTTATAATATGGTTAGGGTTAGAGTTAATGTTAGGGTTAGGGTTAGGGTTTAGGTTGTTTTTTAGGTTTTAGGGTTTGGGTTAAGGATTTGAGTTGTAATATCTATGGTTTTGTGTTTAATGTTAGGGTTTTGATATTTTGGGCTTTGGGTTTAGGGTTAGGGTTAAAGATAGGGTTAATGATTGGGTTCATGTTAGGGATAAGGTTAAGGTTAGGGTTTAGTTTTTTTTAAAGTTTTAGGTTTTAAGGTTTAGGACTTTTTGTTTGAAGTACCTGCTTTAGTGTTTAATGTTAGGGTTTTGGTATTTTGGGCTTGGGGTTGGGTTAATGGTTTAGGGTTAGGGTAGGGTTAAGGTTAGGGTTAGGGGTTGGGGTTGGGTTTGGGTTAGAGTTATGTTTTTTTTTTAGATTTTAGGCTGTGTGGGTTAGGATTTGAGGTTTAACGTCTATGGTTTAGTTTTTAATGTTTGTTTACGTATTTTTTACTAAGGTTTTTTTAGGACTTTTTGAACTAATTTTGGACTTAGGGTTTAGGGTTTAAGGTTTAGGGTTAGAGTTAGGGTTAGGATTAGGGTTAGGGTATATCTTTTTTTAGGTTTATGGCTCAGGGTTTAGCATTTGATGTTTAAAATATATGGTTTAGTATTTAATGTTTGGGTTTTGGTATTTTGGGCTTAGGTTTNTAGGTTGTTTTTTAGCTTTTACGGTTTGGGGTTAAAGATTTGAGTTGTAATATCTATGGTTTAGTTTTTAATGTTAGGGTTTTGGTATTTTGGTCTTTTTTTATTTGACTGACCCTTGTGGTGGGATAGGGGCTGAGCTACACCCCCCAGGCCTTATCATTTTACAAAAAATATATACAAAAAGGGGGGTTATACCTTACCTCCAACCTAAGATGAGTTAATTTGACCTACCTACTAAGGTTAGTCAAGTAACTCTTACATTATGTTTGTATTCTAAAATGTAAAATTCTACAATACAATAAATAAGGGAGACTCTCCCCTTACAAATATAATATCATAAATCTAACCTTATTTTAATATTCTATACCTATACAAGACATAGACATTTGAATAAGTTTCAATGCAATGAATGAATAAACTATGAAAAGCTTAAATACTTAACATGTGAATAATGTTTGGGTTTTGGTATTTTAGGCTTAGGGTTTCGGGTTTAAGGTTTAGGATTAGGGTTAGGGTTAAGGTTTTGATTTTTTTAGGTTTTTAGGTTTAGGGTTTAGCATATGAAGTTTAATATCAATGGTTTAGTGTTTAATGTTTGGGTTTTGGTATTTTGGGCTTGGGGTTTAGGGTTTATGGTAGGGATAGGGTTAGGGTTAATGTTAGAATTAGGATTAGGGTTTAGGTTGTTTTTTTATGTTTTAGGGTTTGTTGTTAAGCATTTGAATTGTAATATCTATGGTTTAGTGTTTAAATTTAGGCTTGGTATTTTGGGCTTTGGGTTTAGGGTTTAGGGTTTAGGGTTAGGGTTAAGGATAGGGTTAGGGTTAGGATTCATGTTAGGGATAAGGTTATTGTTAGGGTTTTGTCACATCCGAGGAGCACCCCCAACACGTAACCGGAGTCATCGTCCTCTTTGAGGACTAAGATTAGCCTCTTATCTTACATCATTACATTCATAGGTCTAAAACACAGAAAATTTAGAACTTTTCATTACTGCTACATTGAGATTTACATAGACCTCTACATACATATAATATACATATCGAGTATACATTGACCCTTCGTATAGGAAGATAACTTAGTCTTCTACTTTTATTGCACATAGATATATAAGATATAACATATTCTAAAAAGCATGTCTCATCTTATAACCATCTAACAAGAGTATATCAAATTGGTCCTACCCCATACATAAATATAACAAGACCACATATAGGTCATACAATGTTTAGTACTCAAATGAAAAGTAAAGAATATAATAGTCGTAATACTAAAAGAACTTCATAAGCTTGATAGTGGAATTGCCCTAGTAAAGTGAGGACCTACCCAACTTGGATGATTAAGAATTCCAAGTCTTCTTCAAAGTCGTCTCCAAAAGCCCTTAAACCGACCAAACCTAAAATTTTGGGGCAAAAGGAAGAAATGGGATTAGTACAACACTTGTACTAAGTATAAAACCATATGCACCCATATTATCAAATCATGCTAAAAAAAGCGACCTTTCTTGAAAATATGCTATTTTACCCTTTGAAAACCTAATGCAGATTCAAGAAGACCATACCAATCAAATAGACATATTCTTTAAGTCATAGGCATGTACATCACAAGACCAACAATACAAAGCATAGTCAAGTTAATGAACATATCAACCTACTTGCATATATAATCAAGATCACTCTAGTCATCAAGTTATAACTCCAAAAATCATGAATAAGAGTACATGTAAACATAACCAATGAAGGACAATTACCCATGAACCCTTATTAAGTCAACAAGTGCAATGACCAGCAAAGCCCCATAACCTTACACCATCAAGTAAACCCAATGAGAAACATGACTAACATCCAACTTCATATAACATGTAATTAAGAGCACATATCATAATCCTTTAGTAATGAAGACAAACACATATTCATAAGTGAAACTAATAATCCTATTACATCAACAATATGCAAGATCATCATATACATATCATGCACCATTATTAGCATATACATACATAATAACAACCTTCTAAAGTTCCCTTTAAAGACAAACTGGTGCACGGCATAAGTAGAGTCCCATACCCCTACGTAGACTAAGTCAAACCTCTTAAATCTTTTTAGTTGGTTTGTACTTCATTACTTCATTCTAGTTCAGGGGAACACTTGCCTAAACCAACATAGACCACAAGAGCTAAGTGTGGAATCCAGTGTTGTAAAACCTTACATCAATGGAAAGTGGTCTACTGGCCAAAGTAAAACCAAACATAAACATAGCTTTCTAGGTGGATCCACTAGCTAGTATTCCTATGGGGAAAACATAGTTCAAGAACTAAGAGATAGGTATAATCCCTCTACATACCACTTTGAAATTGGGGCCTCCTCTCATGGGAATCCAATGGATGAATATCCCTCATTAGAGATTCAACACCACATGTGGAACTATAGGGTGAATCTTTTTTTATAGAAAGTCATCATCTCTTATTGTTAAGTTCACTTGGTGCTAAGCTAAGTCCCTTTTGAAATGACTTTATTGTCTTTATTAATCATCAAAACTTAATGTAGGTCCTAGGGTCTAACCCTTGTATAATCATCATCATCATAGCTCAATAAGAATTGCATGAGTATAGTCCTTTCATTAAAACTCATATAAGTGAGGTTAGCACATTTACATATCACTTCATAATAAGGCACATTGGTAAGTCATCACCATCCTTATAACAATTACACCGTAGCAAAACCTCAAAAACCATAGTCAAGACATTTCAATTAAGCATCATAACAACCCTATCAATCCTAATACAAGGTATAATCCAATACAACATCATGACTTAATCACAATTAACCATATTTTAAGTAAAGAATAGGGATCAAAAGAATTACCAAGTCTCCTTCATAATTCATCAAGGTCTTACCATCAACCCTTAACTCAACAAAAATTGGGTGTAGTATCATCATATAAAAATACCCAACATAATAACAAGGTTAATTGAATCATTATGTCACACTTCATTACTCGTTCATAGCTTAAGACAAGAGACATAGGTCAAAGTCATCATCTAAGCCAATTACTCAACAACTGGAATGATAGGACTATAAATCATCCTAAGTTAGTCATGATTGATATAACAATATTATAGGATAGTAATTAAACCAATAATTTATTCAATTGAACCAACATTACTCAGTTCACATAAAGATCACAACCTAGGGTTAAGGGGAATAGGTCATCTTCTACAAACTAGACCAATACATCAAGATATAACATAATTGAGTTAAATACATGTTAGTCTATTCATAATATCCAAAATAATTCATAAACACATCAATTTACATGATCAATTTCGAGATCAGAAAAGATCCACATGAAAACTCAACTTTTGAAATCACTTTGATGGAACCCTTTGAGGAAAGAGGTCTCAAAGGTGAAAGGAATCCCATACCTTACTAATTGATCAATATTGATGGCTAAAATCAACCCTTTGAATCCCTTTAACCCACTCGTAGCTTGGTCATCAATGGAGTTCTTCACTAGAGAGAGAAAGAAGTGAGAAGGAAGAGAGTTTTGGGTTTGTGAATAATGAGAGCTTAGATTAGTCTAATTAGGTTAGGGCTTTATATAGGTTGATAACTAAGTTGATTAGACCTCCCTTATCTCCTAATTAATCTCCTAACGAAGCTAACAAATTAAATTAACTAAATGAAACGTGCAGCAAAACACATGCTTCACAGACGAAACCACGATCGACGGATCGTTGGTCGATCGACGGCCACTGCTCCCTCCGTGCTGCACATCCGTTGCTAAGTTCAGAGAGTTGAAAAATGACCCTTTATCAAAATTGACTAAGGGTCCATCGACGACCCGTCGATTGACACACGCCCCATCGATGGCACTCGTCTGTACACACTGCCTTGGGTAGTCCTTTGACCCCAAAATGCAAGGGTCCTCTTAAAGGGCCCTTGGTTGGTGCTTGGTAAGTCTTGCCTGGACGTTTCGACTATGAACTAACTCTAATACGTATTAAACACCCTTTCACCAATTTTCATAATTTTATGACTCCTAAAAGCTAGTCAAATAGGCTAAGGAACGCTAGTACCTCATTGAACTAGTTTCCGACGTCATGGACATTCTTGGACGTTTTAGTTTCTAGACTTCCAAAATGACTTATATTCATTAAAATAGACCTTAAAACAGTTTCTATACCTTTTGACACTTATGTTAGACTCTAGAACACGTCTTGGATTTTCGAAGTGTTACATTATCCCCCCTTTTGCAACATTCGTCCCTGAATGACACTAAAATCTTTTGAAGGAAGGAATAGACTCAAGACTAGCAGGCCAACAAAAAATAATACATTATAATATCATTTACGACATCGATCATATCATTTACAAAGAGGCAATTCAAAACTTCAATCACCACACATAAGGCTCAAAATCACTTTATGAGGAATTTCCTTCTTACAACAACAACATGAGCTCAATTTACCTTACATGAGTCAATTATTTCAAAGTTCAACTTACCAACGTGCTACATATCATTTCATAAAGACTCACCATGTCAAAATGTACAACATAACTCAACACAAGCAAACTTGCAAATCTATAGGCATACTTCACTGTTAGTCACTTTAACAACATCAAAAATGCACATTTTTTTCAAAACTTCACCAAAAATCAAGAAACTTAAATTTTGAAGCATTATTTTCATTATTAATAGGAATAACTAACATTAGTTATCAAATAGATGAGGGTAATGGGACTTCATGTTGACCTCGGCCTCTTATGTTGCACCCTCAACTAGGTGATTCTTCCATAACAATTTTACGGAAGCCACCTCCTTATTTCTCAACTTCTCGACTTGCCTATCAACGATTTGAACCGAAACCTCCTCATAAGAGAGGTTATCCTTCACACCAAGACCCTCAATAGGAAGAATATACTCAGGATCACCGATACACTTCTTAAGCATAGAAACATGAAAAACCGGATGAACCGAAGCCAATTCACTAGGCAACCTTAACTCATACGCAACCTTACAATCCCTTTGCAAGATTTCATAGGGAACCACATAATGAGGACTTAACTTCCCTTTCTTGCCAAATCTAACCACCCCCTTCATAGGCGAAATTTTCAAATACACCTTATTAACTTCTTCAAACTCTAAGTCCCTTCTCATATGATCGACATAAGACTTTTCCCGACTATAGGCCATTTGCAAGCGATTCCTTATGATATGAACTTTCTCCAAAGTCTTATAAATCAAATCGGGATCAAGAAGCGAAGGCTCATCCACTTCAAACCATTCAATTGGAGATCTACATAACCTACCATAAAAGGCTTCGTAAGGAGCCATAGATATAATTGAATGGTAGTTATTGTTGTAAGAAAACTCCACAAAAGGCAAATGCTTATCCCAATTTCTCTTAAAATCAATAATAAAAGCTATAAGTATATACTCAAGGGTTTGAATAGTATGATCCACTTGACCATCCGTTTGGAGATGAAAAGCGTGCTTAATTTCACCTTGGTACACAACCCTTCTTGGAACGACTTCCAAAATCTAGATGTGAATTGTGAACCCAGATCCGATATGATGGATAACGGAATACCATGGCGACACACAATATCATCTATGAAGATCCTTGTATAATACTCTGCCGAATAAGTTGACTTGACGGGAATGAAATAAGGAGATTTGGTCAACCTATCCATAACCACCCATATAGAGTCATATTGCTTTTGTGTCCGAGGCAAACCTACCACAAAATCCATATTGATGTCTTCCCACTTCCAAGTAGGAACTTGGATTTCTTGTAGTAAACCACCCGGATTTTGGTGTCGGCTTTCACTTGTTAGCAATTTTGACACTTAGCAAAAAAAATTGTTATGTCCTTCTTAAAAACATCCCACCAAAATACTTCCCTAAGGTCATGGTACATTTTTGTCGAACACGAATGAATGGAGTAATGGTACCCATGGGCTTCCTTAAGGATCTGGTTACTCAAACCATCTACATTGGGAACACACAACCTTCCTTGATACCTCAAGACACAATCCCCCCCTAAGGAGAATAACTCATTAAACTTACCAAGAACCGATTCCTTCAACTCCATCAATGGTTGATCAAGGTGTTGCTTGGACTTCACCTCAACCACCAAAGATGACTCGGAGTTATGATGGACCATAAAACCACCATTCGGAGAATCTTCCAACCTCACACTCAATCTAGTGAACCCATGAACATCTTTTACTAGGTCATTCTTGGCTTCCTCTACATGCGACACACTACTCATGGTCATACGACTTAGAGCATCCGCAACCACATTGGCCTTGCCGGGGTGATAGAGGACACTCATGTTGTAATATTTCAACAATTCCAACCACCTTCTTTGTCGGATATTTAAGTCCTCTTGAGTAAACACATATTGAAGACTCTTGTGGCCGGTATACACATCAAAATGGACACCATACAAGTAATGCCTTCTTATTTAAAAGGCAAATACCATGGACGCTAACTCAAGATCATGAGTTCGATAATTTCACTCATGCGCCTTAAGTTTTCTAGAAGCATAGGCTATTACTTTCACATGTTGCATAAGCACACACCCTAAAACCACTCGGGATGCATCACAATACACAATGAAGCCCTTTGTACCTCCGGTAAAGTCAACAGTGGAGCAAAACTAAGCATATCTTTCTAGATTTGAAAGCTTCTCTCACATGCCTCCGACCACTCAAATTTCTAACTCTTTTGGTTCAAAGTAGTCAAGGGTGATGCAATGGACGAAAAACCATCTACAAACCTCCAATAATAACCCGCTAGACCCAAGAAACTCCTAATGTTGGTTGGAATCAATGGTCTAGGCCAATTCTTGACCGCCTCAGTTTTCCTTGGATCAACCTTAACTCCCTCACCAGATATGATATGACCAAGAAATGCCACCGACCTCAACAAAAACTCACATTGACTATATTTGGAAAATAATTGGTTCTCCTTAAGCACTTGCAACAACACCCTCAAATGGTCCATGTGTTCACCCTCATTCTTCAAATATACTAAGATGTCGTCAATGAAAACAATGAAAATGAATCTAGGTAACTTCGAAACACCCTATTCATGAGATCCAAAAAGGCCGCCAAGGAATTGGTGAGAAGAAAGGACATTATTAAGAACTCATAGTGACCATATCTAGTCTGAAATTCCATTTTTGGTATATCCTCCCCTTTCCTCCTAAGTTGGTGATACCCCGATCTCAATTCAATATTAGAAAAGTAGGTTGCCCCTTAGAGTTGATCAAACAAGTCGTCAATCTGAGGGAGAGGATAATTGTTCTTAATAGTGATTGTAAAGAGTTGCCGATAATCGATACACATTCTAAGGGAACCATCCTTCTTCTTCACAAATAATACTAGAGCACCCCATGGAGAAATACTAGGTGTAATGAAGCCTTTGTCTAGTAAATCTTTGAGTTGAACCTTTAACTCTTTCAATTCAGCCGGAGCCATCAGATAAGGAGGAATTGAAATGGGATTTGTATCCAGTAACAAGTCGATACCAAAATCAATTTCCCATTAAGCATGAATACCTGTAAGATATATGAATGAGCTCCGGAAATTCCCTCACTACGGGGACTCTTACTATATGGTATAAACACCCTTTAGAGATTATCTTGCATGCTTTTAAATAAGAGATGATACGACCTCTAGGAATAGAATTTCCCCCCTTCCACTCTAAAACGGGCTCATTTGGAAATTTAAACTTCTCCACCCTTGTTCTACAACCTATAGAGGCAAAGCAATCATCCAACAATCCATACCCAATATGACATCAAAATCAAACATAGAAAGTTCTACTAGTTCAACATAAGTAACTCTATTGGGCAAAATTATTGGATAATTTCTATACACCCTTTTTGCAACAACCAACTCACCCACCGGGGTAGACACTATAAAAGGTTCATGCAAGATATCAGGAAAAATGTCAAACTTTTTAGCTACTAGAGGAGTAACAAATAATAAGGTAGCACCGGGATCAATTAAGGCATATAAATCAATAGAAAAAACTTTCTACATACCGGTCAGCAGGTCGGGAGAAGTCTCTTGCTCACCCCTAGAACGGAGAGCATAAGAACGATTCTTCTTCGGAGCCTCATTTCAACCAGTTTCTTGAGACTGAACACTACCCTTGTCTTGACCCATCATATTAGGGCAATCCCTAACCTTATGGCCATCTTTCCACAACCAAAACAAATTCCCATTACAACTAAGCATTCACCTAAATGACCTTTTCCACACTTGGCACAAGTAAACTTCTTTTTTGGTGACCTAGTATCCCTTCCCTTTTTAGGCTTAGGATTAGACACCCTATCATCCCTAGACTTAGGAATTTTGGAAGGAACTTGATTAGAAACATTCTTTTTTAACCTAGTCTTGTCTTGGATCTCAAACCTACCCTTGGAAGAATCACTATCAAAGGATCTTTCCCTCTTGGCATCTCTACTCTTCCTCTTAGCCCTTGCCTCTTCCACTTGTTTAGATGAACCATGAGATGAGAAATGTTCATATTGTCATGTAGCATATCCAAATGACATTCCTCTTGCAAGTCATCCGACACTCCCGTCATAAAGCGGTTCATTTAATCTCTAGGGTCGGAAACCAAAAAGAAGGATATTTTGACAATTAGTATTCAAGCAAAATCATACCTCTTTGATGAAGTCTTCCTGCTTCTCTCTAGGAAATAATCTATCAATAAAATCCTTCTTAAACAGTTCCCAAGTCACCGGTCCACCCCATTGGACATACCATGTTTGGGCCACACCTTTGAGTTGGTAAATGGCTAACTCCACCTTCTCACTAGTAGAAAACCCCATCGCATAAAAGTTCTTGTAGATTTCGTCAATGAAATCATGGGGGTCTTTTTCAACCTTGGACCCATATAAAGTAGTGGGATTCATCCTAGTGAAATCCCGTAGATGGGAGGCCATGGTAGCAACTTGTTGTTTTTTTCGGGGTACGACCTCCCAATTAGCTTGGGCCATCATGGGATTGGGCTTGAGTAGTGGTGGATTGTGCTTGGGCAGTAATGACTTTGGCCATTTGGAAAAGAGCAGCCTGGATGGCACCATCTGTCAAAGGAGGATAAATCGGAGCTTGGTCATCATTAACATCTTCTTCAAGAAGAGGAACTTGATCACCATGGGGAGGAACTCCCGCATTGGCAATATCTTCAACAAGTCTCCGTGCCGCATTCCTTCGAGTATTCATTGCATATAATCACAATAAGAAGATTATATGCAAAAGCACATAGAGCTACACTTTAGAGGAACGATATTGGACTTACAAGAAAGTGAGAGTTTCCTAAGCATCATATAGATTCATATCCATGAGTGTGGCGCAATTCACAATTATGAGTATGAATCTACATAGACGTGGTTGAGAGAGACATCGACTCAAAGATATTCAACCTCAAGTTCTGATACCAAGTTTGTCACATGCGGGGAGCACCCCATAGACGTAACAGGAACCTTCCTCCTCTTTGAGTACTAAGACTAGACTCTTAACTTACATCATTACATTCATCGGTCAAAAATACGGAAAATTTAAAACTTTTCATTACTTCTACATTGAGGTTTACATAGTCCTCTACATACACATAATATACATATCGAGTATACATAGACCCTTCGTATAGGAAGATTACTTAGTATTCTACTTTTATTGCACATAAATATATAAGGTATAACATATTATCAGAAGCATGTCTCATCTCATAACCATATAACAAGAGTATATCAAATTGGGCCTAGCCCATACATCAATAAAACAAGACCACATATAGGCCATACAATGTTTAATACTCAAATGAATAGGAAAGAACATAATAGTCTTAATACTAAAACAACTTCATAAACTTGATAATGACATTGCCTTCGGAAAGTGAGGACCTACCCAACTTGGATGATTAAGAATTCCAAGTCATCTTCAAAGTCGTCTCCAAAATCCCTTCAACGATCGAAACCTAAAATGTTGGGGAAAAGGCAGAAATGGGGTTAGTACACCACTTGTACTAAGTATGAGACCATATGCGCACATATTATCAAATCATGCTAAAAAGGGACCTTTCTTGAATACATGCTATTTTACCCTTTGAAAACCTTATGCACATACAAGAAGACCATACCAATCAAAGAGACATATTCCTTAAGTCATAGGCATGTGCATCACAAGACCAACAATACAAAGCATAGTCAAGGTAATGAACATCTAAACCTACTTGCATATATAATCAAGATCACTCTAGTCATCAAGTTATAACTTCAACAAGCATGAATAAGAGTACATGTCAGCATAACCAAAGCAAGACAATTACCCATGAACCCTTATTATGTCAACAAGTGCAATGACCAAGTAAGTCCCCATAACCTTTCCATCAAGTAAACTCAATAAGAACTATGACTAACATCAAACTTCATATGGCATGTCATTAAGAGCACATATCATAATCCTTTAGCAATGAAGACCAACACATATTCATAAGTGAAACTAATCATCCTATAGCATCAACAATATGCAAGATCATCATATACATATAATGTACCATTATAAGCATATAAATACATAATAACAACCTTTTAAAGTTCCCTTCAAGGAAAACTAGTGCAATGCATAGGTAGAGTCCTATAACCCTACCTAGACTAAGTCAAACATCTTAAGTCCCTTTAGTTGGTTTGTACTTCATTACTTTATTTTAGTTTAGGGAACACTTGCCTTAACCAACATAAACCACAAGAGCTAAGTGTGGAATCCGGTGTTATAAAACCTTACACCAATGGAAGGTGGTCTACTGACCAAAGTAAAACCAAATATAAATGTAGCTTTCTAGGTGGATCCACTAGCTAGTCTTCCTATAGGGGCAACATAGTTCAAGAACTAAGAGATAGGTATAATCACTCTACATACCACTTGGCAACAGGGGCCTCCTCTCATGGGAATCTAATGGATGAATATCCCTCATTGTGGAGTCAACACCACATGTGGAACTATAGGGTAAATCTTCCTCTATAGAAAGTCATCACCTTCCATTGTCAAGTTCACTCGGTTCTAACCTAAGTCCCTTTTGAAATTTATTTAATGTCTTTATTAATCATCAGAACTTAATGTGGATCATAGAGTCTAACCCTTGTATAATCATCATCATAGCTCAATAAGAATTGAATGAGTATAATTTTCACAACCCAAGAGCACACCCTAGAAGATATGTCAATATGGGATTGCGACCGCGTACTCGACCTCTCGGAGGTCTTATAAACCCCTTTCATATCATTCATCGCATATTCATAGTGAAAAGTTAGTGCGGAATTAAAACTTTTCACAAAACATATCATAGTCTTTAAAACCTCTTTCATATAAAAGTAATATGAAATAATAAGTCTCAATCTCATAAATTTTAGACACAAGAGTACTTGGGACATGACCCATACGAAAATACGAATATAGCGCTACTAAGTCTATTACAATACTTCAATAAGAAACATAAAAAGACATATATTCCCTCTAGTCAAATGAGGACATACTTCAACTTCACTTGAACGGTGCTACGATCCAAGTGTTGCTTCCCAAATGCTCCTCACCTACCAACAACTTTAGAGATAGATAAAAGAATCGAATAAGTACAACCACATGTACTAAGTATGGCATAATGCATAAAAATCATGAAAACGGACATTTATTGGAAAATATGCATATTTTCAATTAAAAATCATAATTTAATCATAATAACAACATTTATCAACTTAGAAACACATAAAATAACATTACCAATTATCATTATTTTGGAACCCACCTTACAGTGAGCTCACAGTGAAGTACTTCACTGTTACAGTGAATCCACTTACTTTCATATGAAACAGCTTCTAGCATGTTGTTATCCCACTAAAATCTATCCTAAGATTCACCTAAGTCATATAAAAAGAGACATCACATACACCCTCTCTAGGCATGCCTAAACGACCCTTAAGACTACTTAGAAGGAGACACATACACACCTACAAGACACCAAACACATGACATGTATAAGATATGACATTGTCTTTACCAAGGCTATCAAAAGACATACTTAAGTATTCCTAGAAGATAACACCCATACACCCTCTTCAATGTTACCTAAATAATCCTTAAGACTCCCTACGTTTAGATCATGTCAAACATAACAACCATCTTCCCTATCTAGAGTCATTCCCATGACTTCCATAGATAAGACATGAAGAGGTCATCCCATATGTCCTCTTCACACTTTAACCAAGGAACCCTTAAGTCACTCTAGATTAGGTACTTATTCATTTACATACTTTCTAACATAAGTCATTATTTAATTAGTTCATTAAAAAACATTCGTCACATAAAGGACATTCAAGTAATGGTCTTGGAGAAGACCTAGGGACTCTCACTAACATCTTCAAAGCACATTGTGCAATGTCTAGATAGTGTCCCATACCACCACCTAAACTTCATAGATTTTCTCTAATGCTATTAGGTATCACATATGATGAAAATAGGCAACAACCGACATAGAGGATGGTAGCATAACATGGAATCCAGAGTTCTATCCTACTCCAATGAAGTTGTTCTACTTGCCAATGGTAGAACGTGGACACATCCCATGTAGGCACATGGTTAAGGAATATGAAGGGCTTAATTTGTATTCTAGCCCTATACTTTAACTGGAACTACTTCCCTTGCCATACTCACTCGGTGCAAGCCATTGTTCTCATAGATTAATTCACATTAAGGTTCATACAAAGGGGTTCCATATAAAGTTCATAACCAAATTACATTTACCCTACCAAAGAAAGGTCCATTACGGCTACCTCACTATGGCGACAAGAACCTCATCATGATTTTCCTAAGGTTTGATATGATGCAGTTCAAGACAATCAACCTTAATTCCATCATACATTACAAGAAGGATACCATTACGACTTTCTACTTCAAGGTTCATAACCACTAGTTTCAAGGTTTCACATAAAGGACCCTCTTATCATTATTCAAGGTCTCACATTACATTCATACATTCAAGATTAAGACCTCTAACATCCTAAGTAAAGACATCACATATTCACTTTCATACATGTATATCAAGTAAGGGACACAAGTATACCTAAACAAGACACATCATTACTTCACTTTAGCACATATTACATGTCATTCTAGAAGCACATAGAAACAACCATTATCATCTTAAAATCATCCAATACACTACTACATAATCATCAATAAAACCATTATAGACTCATATAGCCAAGTAGAAAACAATCATGCATCAACTGTAAGACTACACTCATGAACACATAGTCATAGTATAACATGATCACCTAATATCAATAGAAGAAACATATACTTTCACATCATTTCACATATAGGAATATATGATCATACTTCACACAATCAACTACACAAATCAACATAATACTTCAAGTAGTGCCGACAAGGCCATGATCATCATAATACTTAAAATAACGCCGACAAGGCCACATCAATTCACATAACACCACCACCATAAGTGGATCAAACCAATAACAACATAATGGAAGTCTAATTAATATTAAATAAAAGGAAAATAGGGCAGCGTACCACCACTTCATCCTCAACACTTAAATCCAATGCCAAATCATCCAATTCAATACCATAAGGCCCTTACCCATGTCCATGAACATCAATTCATTGCATAAACTATAATACTCAATGAAATCTAAGTCAAATCAATATAGATTTATCAATCTAAGACAAATTAGAGATCAATTGAATACAATTCTTACATTATTAGATAGCCCATAAGAAACTACACCATAATTCATAAACATTAAAGCCATATCAGGTAATCCCATAAAATAGTCAAAAACTAGGGTTCATCAATTACGTGGGTTCATAGGTTAATTAAGTTTATTCATCTTAATAACAACAATTCAATCATTATTCAATGATTAAAAACCTTTAATGCAAGAACCCATGGTAGATCATGAAATTTGTCAAGTTCTTCTTTGAAAACTTATAAAAACATCTTTGAATGTTGGCTCCTTTATGAAACGAGTTTGAAGGATCAAAAGCCACACCTCCATAAATCTAATCATCAAATTTGATGAAGCATCACCAATCAAATCTCCAATCCAAGCTCTTCCTTAAATTTTGGCTTCAATGGAGTCTTAAGGAACTTCTAAGGGATTTTGGGGTTTTGATTTTTGAAGAATGAAATCTTCTAAGTGTTACAGATTATATGCACATTTAAAATTCCCAAAAGACCCCTTAAGAACCGTCAAACTTTCTATTTGGACATGGGGTGAAATTACAACATCACCCCTC
The DNA here is from genome assembly GCA_022817965.1 of Solanum lycopersicoides. Taxonomy (NCBI): domain Eukaryota; kingdom Viridiplantae; phylum Streptophyta; class Magnoliopsida; order Solanales; family Solanaceae; genus Solanum; species Solanum lycopersicoides. The sequence goes on along the minus strand of CM040629.1, from coordinate 46,925,982 downwards.
ACTTAACAGTGAGGCTGCGCAGGAAACTAGCACCATATACGGTTGGGCAGTCGATGGACCATATACGGTTGGGCACTCAACATTGATCTCTTCTCTCCCAGTCTAAGTCCCAATTGACGAGACTCAACCAACGGGGAGTCGATTCCCTCCGTGATTTGGGCTGTCTTAGGCAGCCTTGCCACCAACTTTGGGTCCTTCCTCAAGGACCCGTGGATGGTCCTTAGGGATGTTTGGACGGACGTTTGCAACCAAAATGACCGTATAAAATTTTACTACCTCTCACATGAATTTCAACCAAACCGAACACGTAAAACTCAACGAAATATTCCTAGACACACAAGGTCATTTCAAGGCACATCTTTTGAACGTAATGGACGTTCTTGGACGTTTGACCTCCAAACTTCACAAAACTTTACACACTTCTTATATACATAATAATAATTCATTGAAGGACATTATAACCTCATGAATAACACATAAACACATAGAACCACATATGAGGCACATATGTGACTTAGTCGTCGAACGTCTTAGTCGTCCCTTAACGTTTGACTTCCAATGCACCTAACACTTTAGACAGTGCCTCAATACCACATAATAGACCATTTTAGGACCTTAGAAAATTATGACAACATCGTTAGGCTCTAGCTTTACCAGTCATTTTCGGGATCTTACATTCTCCCCCACTTGGACAACATTCGTCCTCGAATTACATTTTCCAGTCTCGAACACTTCCAAGAATAGATATTCAACTATCAGCTCAAAACCAAACCACATAACACATAATCAAGGAGAAAACATCAATTTCACATAGTCAAGAGATTCACAACACAACAAGAAACTAGAATAAATTATATAACTCATTATGCTACAAAAATCACATTCTTCATTCCAAATAACAAAAACTCATTTTATATTCAATATATTACTCATACACAACATTTCTAATCAAATTACAAAAAATTTAGACCAAAGAATCAATTATTCTATTTTTCAAAAAATTTCACAGTGAACAGGCAGTACCTTTTACAGTGATTTGAGCAAAATTTTCAAAAATGCAACTTTTAGACAATTTATGATATAAACATTCTAATATGCAAGATAAAATCATATAAACACTTTTCAAAACATGATCAAGGCTTCATAAAATACTCAATGCAAGAAGTTAATGAAATTCAATTTTAACCAAACTCCTAAACACCAGGCACATGCAACAAACTTCTAGGACTTTCTATCCCATCTATAACCATACTCCCCCACTTAGAAGGAACTCACATTAATGAAGAGAAAAAGAAATTATCAACATTATCATCATCATCATCATCCGGCTTTTCTCCTCTAGTGCGGAGTGCATAGAAACACCTCTTTGTTGGAGCATCATCCTTGGGAATACTAGGAGCAACTTTCCTACCATCTCTATTAGGACAATCTCTCACTTTGTGCCCATATTTTCCACATACAAAGCAACTAGAGGTAACCAATAGACACTCACCATAATGTTTCTTGCCCCAATTGGCACATGTAGGCTTCGCATCTTGGAACTACCTATTTTCTCAATCTTGAACTTAGCACTCCTAGATTCTTCTGGAGTGTGAACCCTCCTTTTGGATCTAGGTTGCCCTTGGTCACTTGCAACACTTCTTTTCAAGTTTATATCAATCCTCTTAAGTTTATACTCTTCAATAGATTGTGCATACACCATGAGTCTAGCTAAGGACATATCATCATGTAGCATAGTCGTACAATATTCTTCCATCACTAAGTCGGCGACCCTGGTCACAAAGCGACTCATTTCATCCCTTGGATTAGACTCTAGGGATGGTTCATATCTAGAAAATGTTGAGAACTTCAAAAATACTCTTCAACGCTCATATTGTCTTGCTTGATATTGATAAACTCCTCTACCTTAACCTCTCTCCTCTCACTGGGAAAGTACTTGCCTAGAAAAGCTTCCTTAAATTCTTCCCACTCAATAGGACCCGACTCCACCGTCCTATTGTCCTTCCATTGAGTGTACCATATTTGAGAGACATCCATCAATTGATACGAATACAACTCTCCTTCTCCCTAGATGTAACCCCCATAGCACTCAACACCTTGTAAACACCATAGAGCCAAGAAAAATAGGAGAATTCATCCTCACAATGTATCTCAACCTAGAGGTCATAGTGCTCTCCACAACATTTACCCTAGGCACTGTCACATCCGGGGGAACCCCCTAGAAGTAACACGGCGTACTCTACCTCTCGGCGTTCTTATACAAGCCCATAGTTATCATTCATCGCATTAACATAGTAAATTTAGCGGAAAATTTAAAACTTTTCATAGCACATCATATGTTAGAAACTTTAATTCATATATGTATAAACCATAAGCCATAATACATTTATAGACCTTAAGTCTCTTTACCATCTTAGACTCAATAACTTTAGAGTACATTAGGGACACGGCCCATAAGACACATTACATAACTATACAATATTTAAAGACTTTACAATAAGGACATTAGTAGGAAATCCTTGGGACTTTAAGGATTCATTTCATTGAGTTTGGGAATTATCTAGCAAGCTCTTCACCATTCAAGACATCCTTTAAGCATCCATAACCTACACTTTGTGTAAAAAGTATAGAAGAATGGGATTAGCACAAGAATGTACTAAGTATGACAACCATGCAAAAACATGCATTTAAGAGGGACATTTTCTTTGAAATCATACTTCATGCCATTTTGAGTAAATCTTCATAAAACCTTTAAGCAATAGCATTTATATCATTTTCATACTTCATGGAAATACAATTAAAGGCCAAACATCATAGAAAAGCACTTATAAAATTTAAGTCCCACTTGAGGTCACTTTACAGTGAACTCTATTCTCTTAACAGTGAACTCCTCCTTTATATTCACTAATCCTTCCAAGTAATCCTTTAGTGATACTTGGTGCAATGCATCACCTTAGAACCACAAGTAAAACTATACAAACAACTAACATAAGTCAAAACATATCATCATAGAAGTATCGCCCATTACAAGACACATTCAACTCAAGACCATAAGACATTACAGTGAACTTCAAATCATTATGCAAATATACTTATTTTACTTCACATAGAACCTTATGAAACATAACTCATGCCCCCAATCTAAGTCTACTAGTGCAATGCACATGTAAGGCCCCATAACCTCACACATACTTAGTACACCTATCATGAGACCACAAGCCTTTACATCCAAATCATATATCAACATAGTAAGAGAAGAACACTTCATCTATGTCAAGAAAGACCTTCATAATATAGTCAACAAGATCAACATCATGCATATAAGGATAAGATCACAACATCTAGACTCAAACCATACACATCTTCATGACAAGTAGACAATTACTACCATACCATGCGTAAAGACATATACATAACCATACACCTTAGAACACCGTCCTAGGACTTCCTAAGGAGCCACTTGTGCAATGTCTAGATGGGTTCATTACTTCCACCTATACTAAGTAACTTACCTTAAGTCCTCCTAGTTAGGATCCTATTCATTTACTTTCATTGTCCATTTTACATTAGGGAAACTAAAGCCTTAACCGACATAGACTATGTGATGGTAAACATGGAATCCGGTGTCATGAAACCCCACACCGAAAGAAGGTGGTCTACCGGCCAAAGTAGAACCTAACATAACATAGCTTTCTAGGTGGATCCACTAGCTAGTATCCTATGGTGGCAACATAGTTTATGGAACTTGGAGGTACATGTGAAAACCCTTTTTATGCCTAATGGGTCATTATAGTTATTCACTTATGGAAACCCTCTTTATACCAATTGAGGTATTGTGGTAATCCACCTCATGAGATTTATGGTAGACCTTCCTTCCCCTATTAGAAAGGGACACACACTCATATTCAAGTTCACTCGGTGCTAAGCTAAGTTCCCTTTATTGAAAACGCCTTTATTATCATTTCTTTATAAAACATAGGTTTAGGAGAGTCATCCTCTCATATTCTTAACTCATAGATCATAGATGAAAGTTCATCAACCTAAATCATGTAAAGAATCTCTTCACATGAACATGGCATATGTAAAGCATCATCTAGTTTAGGGTACACATGAATACACCATTCAAGTCCCCTGTCTTGACTAGACCTTCATACATCTGTGTGTGCATATATATACGTGAGCAAAACCTTTCACATAACACATTAAGTCACACATGTTCATACATCATATTCATGCATATAGAAACCAAAGCTAGAACTATCCTATCAAGGTATACATGTACAATGCATAGGCAAAGTCCCATACCCTTGCCCATACTAGTACACCTATCAACTCATCCTAGATAAGGAAAAACATATCATACTTTCATAAACATCACCTTAACATACATAGTAGTAGACACTAGTGAATATGAGAACTACCATTCATTTAGACACCATGACCTATACTACTTGTAACATGTATGTAAAGTGAGTGTGTGCGTACATTGGCCAACATGATCACATAATGGGTATCAAAAAACACATTGATGAAGCCACCCCCTTAGACGACATTACACTTTCAAGCATAGTCCACACAACACACAACAGCATAGGAGGCAAGACAAGCTACTCATTGTAACAAAGATTCCTAACTTAATCTATTTACACATTCATATAAGGGATACATGGGTAGGGACTATTAACCATTTTAACACATCAGTGGCAAAACCTATACATTACCCTAACATGTATATACACATGCTTATACAATAGCCATACAACCTAGATCACAACTAGAATAGGAAAGTAGGCATAAACTTCTCATAGTATCATCATGAGCACATGTTCATAAGTTTATCAATTTGCCTTCAAGGCCATGGTCAACACATATATAATGACAATAAAGTAAATACCGCCACTATAAGTGGACCATACAACACAATGCCATAAAAGGCTTCATCAATATTATTATAGAAGAATAGAGAAGTAGAAGAGTAGAGGGAATAAGCATTCTTACCAATTTCTCACCCTTTGATCATCATTGATCAATACACCTTATTCATCAATAAAACACATATATGGCAGTAGCTAAATGTACTTTAAACATATAAAAAACCATTTACAAGTCGCTACAAGATTATACTATAACATAATACAACACATCAACATACTAGAAAAGTAGAACAACATAGATCATTAGCTAATTTCCCTTGCATTGATTTTAGATCATATTTCATACATATTATAAGTCTAAAGCATTAGATAAACCTACATTTAACCATATTGAAATCATAATTACATACCTTCAAGATTAAGGTTACAACATAGGCATTTAGGCTTATCGATTTGCTAGAGTATAGAAGACTTTACCAATACTATGAACTATTTAAGGCTTTGATCATCATTAATATTTTATCCAATACACTCATTAGGTAGTATCTAATTGGATAAGAAATCAAGACAAAATCATGCTTCATCTAATCACAATTCGAGATTCATCACACACTTAGATTTTTGACTTCATAGCCTAAAGGAATATAGATCAATTCATGCAAGCCTTTCTTAATTTTATCATTAAGGATTTATACCTACAAAATTAATCCATTATATCACCCTAAAATAGTAGCTACAGCAGTTCATACATTATAAAACTCTACACAACCGATCTCACAATCGACTTCAAGGCAACATGTAGAAACATAGGCTATTCATGTTCAAATCTTCATATATTTATCATCATGGACTGATCATCATCAATTCACCATCAATTAACGTATATAACAATAAACACCTGCAATTCAACGTAAGATAATCACCATTTAATCAAGAACAAGCCATAATCACAAAGCCCATGCAAGAGCTAAACCAATTTTTGAAGGAACATGGGTTCATCTTGAAATTGGAGTGAAATCACGTTCAAATCACTGTATTAACTTCAATTCATCATGATTTAATCATTAAAAACGTTTTGAGAAAGAACTTATGGCTAGATTGGAAGATTGGAAACTTGATCATAAGATTTCTTTGAAAAACATTGAGAAGAACTTTCCAAGTGAAAGGTTACTTGAAGATGAAGGATTGCCATACCTTTAATTAGTTGAAAACCTCTTAAACTTGATGATTCATCCATGGAAAACCCAGCTTGAATCTGTTCTTGAGCTTCACCAAAAATGGAGGTTTCTAGAGAGAGAGTATTTTGGGAGGGAAAGGCTTAAAACATGTGGGTTGATTTTAGAATGGGTTGATCACATTTTCGATGACTTATATACATCCAAAATTATTTAAATAAACCCATAATAATCAGGTTAGGACGTGGGGTGAATTTCCCATTCACCCCTTTAATTTACAGTACGCAGGCTGCCAGTTGCAGGCCACCCTCGACGATGGTAATGACGGGGCGTCGAGGCCATGACGAGCCGTTCCTGGCCTACGTCGCCTGACACTTAGCCAAAATTGGATTAATACCTACCCAAGGCATGTGTCCCTCAATGAGACCTGCTCGATGAGTCGTTGGTGGACCAACGATCCATCGTTGGGTCTGTCAATGGACACTACCCAGGCAGTGTCTTAGGCAGCTTTGGGTCCTTCTTTTGGGGCCTCTTATGGGGCCCTTTAGAAGTTGTACCCGGACATTTCCAACGCGATTATAAACATTAACAAGTTATAGACCTTCCACATAAATTTAATCCAAAACAAACACCTACAAGACGTCCAAACAGGCCAAGCCCCACCATGACACACGATGAACGTCTTAATCTTTTGAACGCCTTGGACGTTCTTGGTCGTTTGACCTCCAAACTTCTCGAAACTTCATATAACAACATTAAACATCATTATAAACCATTTAAAATCTTCATAATCACATAGAACCACATACGAGGCATTTAGGTGACTTAGTCGTCGAACGTCTTAGTCGTCCCTTGACGTTCGACTTCCAATGTAACAACCCTAAAAATGGATAAGATAAGTAATGCTTAATGTGTCTAGAATGCCTACGATTAGACCAGGGTTCAGACGGATTGATTCGCGTAGAACCAGACCTCGGTACCCTTGCTACAGCCAAGACAACTTACTTGGGGAGTTAGTTGAGCTTGGAAAGGTTGGGTCCAACAATGTAGGGCTCTCGAATACGAAGATTTACTCGAAGGAGTCTTTACTGGACTTAAAAAGGGGAAATCTTAGGTTTGAAGGGTCTAGGGGTAAAATGGTCTTTTTCCTGGCTAAGGGTAGTATCGTAATTACCCTAAATATATAATTAATTATTTAATTAATAAGGTGGAGGGGCAATTTGGGGAGAGATTGCCGAAATTGGGTTTTTGAAGTGAAGTCTTGCTCCACCCGGGTTCGAACCTAGGTGGAAGCAATGAGTTAAAGTGATTTTTATTTAAGCTATTGAATTAATGTAATTAATTAATAATTATTATTCATTAGCTTATTTAAAATAAAATAAAAAACTGATTTTTATTAAATAAACAAAACATATTGACTAAGTCATAAAACTAGACTCCTAAGCCTCCTACAACTCCCACTCTCTCACGTTTATCTCTCCACTCTCACGCTCAATCTCTCTTCTTCTTTCTCACGTATTCTCTATGCCAAAATAATAGTCAAGAGCAGAAAAATAAAGCAAGTTCTTCACACTTGAAGAACTCACACGAAATCACAAGAAAACAAACGTTAATCGCACACTAGGCTAAGGGAGGTTGTGATTCCAGTGGAGTTGACATTGAGGAGGCTTAGACGTAAACTTGGGTGGAGTTTTTGGGCAGCAAGTCGAGGGTTTAACGTCAAAAAGGTATGGGTTCTCTTATCTCTTGTTCCCTTTCCCAAGAGACCCCTTAAGGTTCAGATTATTTAGTCTGAAAACTAGGATTGTTCCCCCTTTTGCATGCCCCTGTCACTAGCTCCCAATGAATCGTAGGTTTGGTATGATTGCTGGTAGATTTAGGTGTATGTTATGTTTTCGTGATGAATATGATTATGTTTGTGTACTTGAAATCGTATGAAAGACAATCATGTGTTCGAAAATATGTGCAAGTGTGTGTGTGCAAACATGTTACAGTAACTAAGGTTCTCGGGTTAAGGCTGCAAATTTGATAATGTTATGGTTGTCATTTTACGTGCATAAACCTATGTAAATCATGATGTTCATTAAAATGAAAGTGTGGCTAACTTGAGTACCAACTTTTTGGCTAAAAGAATTTATGAAAAATGCACCCCAAAACGTAATATATGCTCTATGAATTTCCCTAAAAGTTCAAGTGAAAGTGTTGGTGAAAATGAGCTAAAAAAATGACTAAATTTCCAGCAAACTTACACGTTTGGTTTAGGCTAAATAATGATGAATACATCTGGAAATTTATTTGAGTGTAAAGGGATGAGGCCACCAGGATTCGAACATGTGACCTCACCCGTGTAATGCCTTAAAATCGCAAAAAAAAAAGAAATGGGGTCAAGGGGAATCAATATTGGGTGTGTTGGCTGAAAATGTAAAGTACAAAAATTAATAAAATAAAATGGGAGGCGTGGGAATCGAACCCACGACCTCCAGGCAGCGAGTGGAAGTAAAGGAAATATAAAAGAAAAGAAATGTGAGGCATATGAATCGAACCCACGACCTCAAAGCTGTGAAGGAGAGTAAAAGAGAAAGGGAAAATAAAGGTGAGGCGTGGGAATCGAACCCACGACCTCAATGCAGTGAAGGGAGTTAAGAGAAAAATATAGATAAAATAATTGTGAGGCATGGGAATTGAACTCAAGACCTCTAGGCAGGCTGCGAAATAAAAGAAAAATAAAGAGAGGCTGTGGGGGTTTGACCTCACAACCTCATGGTCTATGCGAATTGGACAAGGAGAATTAAATGAAAAAAATAAAAGGAACTGTGGGGGTTCGATCCCACAACCCCTCGGCCAAATAAGAGGAGATTCCAAGGAGAAAAATAAAGAGGGAATGTTGATGTTGTGGCTCGATCTAGGGTCCCAATGTCATGTGGACTAAAAATAAAATCAAGGAAAAATGTAAGTATTTTCCAAGGGATTCGAACTTGGGTTCCCTTGCCCAAATTCCGTATTGATACATAAGTCATACGTGAATTAAATGTTCAAGAATAAAGCCACCTACTTAGATCGAAATCGAGATCTTGGCATACATACAAGATGCATAAGTCTTGTACTACATAATCTTAGGAAGATATGAGTCACTTAACGAACTATGAATGAAGCCTCATGGCTTGTATGTATAGACCCATAAGTCTAGCATACGTTTAAAAATAAGTGAACCTAAGATGTATGTAATGAAATAATGTAACCCTAGAAGGGTTAAGTACGAGTGTGAAATACACTAAATGGCCAAGAGCATTGGCATACGATGAAATGTTTATTATGTAATGAAACGATGAAACCCTAGAAGGGTTAAGTAAGAGTGTGAAACACACAAATGGCCAAGTGCATTGACATATGATGAAATGAACATTCACGTAAAATGGGATGAGTAATTATGAAGAGCAAATGTGCTAATGTTAATGAATGTGGTGACAACATGATATGAGGCTAATGTAAAAGATGAGAACAATCTCAAATGAGCCTAAGTAAATATTACCATAACTTACTCACCTATGCGAGTGTAAAATTAATGAAGAGACCAGTCTCTATGAACACTCTAATGAAAGTATTGAGATTAACACACTTAATACTAATGTTGAGATGAGAAATCATCTATTGAGCTATGATGTCCTCATACTAGAAGCCAGCTTTAATGACGTATGAGTTGAATATAATGGAACTTTATACTGAGCACCGATAGACTAGCTATGAGCGGTGATGCCTTCTTTCGGGAAGGGTGGAGGTTCACGTAACTCTCATGAGATGAGACTGTCCGTCATGCCGGGTATGGGTCTTCTTATATCTCTGGTCTTCGAACCTATACTGCCAATATAGGGATCTGGCAGGGTTAAATTCCCATATATGCTAGCATGTTTTGGGTCACTTTTGCCGGTGATTCCACATCTTTTCGGTGTGGGGGAGACACTGGATTTCATGATGCTCACATGATCTATGTCGGTTAAATTTAAAGTTCCCAATGAATGAATGAGACCAGCCTCAAATGATGCACATAATTAAATGAACGATACCGAAGGTGTTAGGATAGGATAATCAAGAGGTGAGCTAGACTCAAGTAATGACACTAGGTTATTCTTGATCATTGCACAGCAAACCCGATGAAAGTCTTAAACTACATCCTAGGTATAGATGGTGTTCACACTAGCCTATGAAAGCAATGAAATGAAGTACGTATGAATGAATGAAGCAGACTCTGTGTTTGCTAATGAAGACTCTATTGTTGAGGTCTCATATGTTGAGACCTCATTTTGGGAAGTCTTAATGTCAAGTCCATGATTCCAAGGTCTTATGGCATATGAATGAATGTTATAAAAGATGTTATGTGCTATATGCAATATGATATGTGATATGTGTAAGATGTTATGTGTTGTGTGCAATATGATAAGTATGATGATGCATGTTACTCTCATGGCATGACTTTCCTAATCCAAATTTGGAAAGCTCACTAACTTTCCTAATCCAAATTTGGAAAGTTCACTAACTTTCCTAATCCCAATTTGGCAAGTCCACTGACTTGACTTTCCATAGTCATGTGGTTAGGAAAGAGATATTCTTACTCATGCATGTCCTTGGTGTGTGCTTACATATGCCCATACTTAGTACAAGTGTGTACTAATCCCATACAACTCTATATTTTTAGGTGCAGGCACAGGTGGACGCTAGAGCTTACAGGTTGACGTTGCAGCTATCCGGACGTGGAGATTTCATCCGGACTTGGTAGGCCCTCATGCTTTCGAGGATTTCTACTGTTATTATCTAGCTTAGATGTAGGCTTTAGCTAGTGGAGCATGTTACACTATTGTTTCTTTCCACTTTCATTTCAGACTTTGTATTGGTGTCGTTTTGGCAAAAATACGTTTAATGCAATTATGAACTGTTTCTTTCATTTGATTATCTCTATATTAGATGGTTGATTTTTGAACGCCCATGATGTTAATTTTAAAATGTTTAGCATAAAATAAGAAAACAAAAAGTTCAAATTTTCCGCTAAAATTAACCTAGATGAAGTAAGAATGATGTATGTAGGCTTGTCTGCGACCTCTGAAAGGTCAACGACGCCGGTCTCGTCTGGGGTCTAGATTCCGGTCGTGATATCCAATACCTCTAATATTGTAGATACTGCCTATATACTATATTTTAAGCATATTTAGGACATTAGATATTTAAGGAAAACATGTTAGGCTCTAGACACTTTCTCATTTTTCGGGGTCTTACAATATCCACCCCTTGGGAACATTCGTCCTCGAATGACATTTAGGACACTTTAACCAACAACAAGGACTTCAAAGAATCATAGAGCATTTCATAACATTTAAAATATCATCAAATCATTTTAGCACTCAATGCACACAAGCAAACAAAACCATTACCACTCACTCTTTAATGCATCAAACACAAAGGTCCTTCTCATGTTCATAGGAGAACATCCTTATCCTATTCATAACATGATCATTACATCTTAATTCATTACAAGAAAATCTTGAAAAGCTACTCATAGGCAGATCATAACCTATACTCAAAGTTACTTCAGCACTCATACTTCAATGCACATAAACTTGAGTTAGTTAAATCACAAAGATCTTCATTAGTTAGACGTAGTACCATGATGGTCATACTCAACCATAACATGGTTAGTGGTGTACATGGAGGAATGTCTTTCTCCTCAACACACTTGCATGTATCATGAGTTCACACCTTAGCAAAGTACAAGGTCAATTTCTGTAAAAATTTGAAATCTCAACTTTCAAGCCAAGACATGCATATATTTTTCTTCTTAGTGATGTCTAAGTGGCAAGTCATACCAAGAAAATCACAAAAAATAGGAAGCCATTCCACAAATTTCGTTTCTTAACATAATACTCACCCTTTTAGTAAACCTCATTTTGGAAAAATAACACAAATTATAGGCACACACATGGACGCTTAGCTAAACATGCTTTCACCTTTCAAGAATGAGACTACAATTTTGCATTCCAAATCATCAAGTCACTTAATTTTTTCAAGAGAGTCAACATATTTCATTGTAAAAGAGACTCAAGTTCCATTACAAGGTTAAACAATTTACCCTACAAGTGACTATTACCAAGTTCCTTGTCTTACCTCATGAAGTCAACTTCACAATTAGCACATCAAGATGTAATTCAACATGAGAAAACCATGAATTTTATTATAATTTCCAATCATACACCTTGGAATCCTAAAAATATCCTTAAGGTAATGTCAATCAATACATACCAAACATATAAAGGTCATGCAATTCATACTTTATGCAAGACTATATTCATAGACAAGCTTACTAAGAATTCATTATTTTTTAAGTTCAAGTAAGAATAGAAGAACAAGGTAGAAAATATCTACAACCTTATCATTTCATCACCATCCCCCACTTAGGGTAAACCCAATTAAGAGCAACTTAACCCATCTTAAAAAGGATCTTAACTTAACAACCTTCATTTTTCATCACTTAAAAGTGATTACAACTTTAGAAGGATTTACAGTAAGTTAACATAGGAACACCAAGGTACTCTAAGCCTTATCATCAAAGGAAGACTTAGTTGGTTCTCCAAAAATGTTACAGTAAGTTGCCTAGATTTACAGTGAGCATGCTTCCAAATATAAAAAAAAAAAAAATTTAGACAATAGAGGGGACAAGCATGGCATATAAGAAACAAAGCTTTACCAACTCATCCTTCATAAGCACACATACTATCATCACAACTAGGATCAAGTCTTTACAAAGGACTCCAATTTATACTAGCAACTCATCAAGTACCACTTATATACAAAGGAAAACAATGCATAATTTTAAACACATATTCTTAGGGTAGCATACTTCCATAGGTAATCACTACACATATCAAGTTCAAATAATAGTATTAGGCTACCAACATATAATGTCATATAGTAATACAACACTCCAAAAGAATTCACTTTAACCATAATGACTTTTAACATGCTTTAACTATATCATGGCACACATTTCTCAATATAACATGTTATTTCACATAAATTTCATATCTAGCCATAATTGGCATCACATCATCAAATAAGCCAAAAGTCACCTTCACACATACTCATTCAAACCATAAAACAAAGATAAGCATTTAAAATCACGTTTTCTCGCTCAAGCATAGAGAACAATCTCATCCAAGCAATCACATCTAAAAGACCACCGGACAAAAAAACATAGGAGAGATCTTATAGAGTTAAGTTCTATGGCACGACATTAGAATGATAAAGAAGGGAAACTCTATCGTCCTATAGCCTCTCATACCATTTGATGTGTCGCGACTCACCACCAACGCTACGAGACTCTACTAGACGTGGCAATATGAGACTCTTAGAACCTAAGACCATTTTAACAACCTCGTGCTCTGATACCACGTTTGTCACATCCGGGGGAACCCCCTGGAAGTAAACGGCATACTCGACCTCTCGGAGGTCTTATACAAGCCCATAGTTATCATTCATCACATTAACATAGTAAATTTAGTGGAAAATTTAAAACTTTTCATAGCACATCATATGCTAGAAACTTCAACTCATATATGTATAAACCATAAGCCATAATACATTTATAGACCTTAAGTCTCTTTACCATCTTAGACTCAATAACTTTAGAGTACATTAGGGACACGGCCCATAAGACACATTACATAACTATACAATATTTAAAGACTTTACAATAAGGACATTAGTAGGAAATCCTTGGGACTTTAAGGATTCATTTCATTGAGTTTGGGAATTATCTAGCAAGCTCTTCACCATTCAAGACATCCTTTAAGCATCCATAACCTACACTTTGTGTGAAAAGTATAGAAGAATGGGATTAGCACAAGAATGTACAAAGTATGACAACCATGCAAAAACATGCATTTAAGAGGGACATTTTCTTTGAAATCATACTTCATGTCATTTTGAGTAAATCTTCATAAAACCTTTAAGCAATAGCATTTATATCATTTTCATACTTCATGGAAATACAATTAAAGGCCAACATCATAGAAAAGCACTTATAAAATTTAAGTCGCATTTGAGGTCACTTTACAGTGAACTCTATTCTCTTAACAGTGAACTCCTCCTTTATATTCACTAATCCTTCCAAGTAATCCTTTAGTGATACTTGGTGCAATGCATCACCTTAGAACCACAAGTAAAACTATGCAAACAACTAACATAAGCCAAAACATATCATCATAGAAGTATCGCCAATTACAAGACACATTCAACTCAAGACCATAAGACATTACAGTGAACTTCTAATCATTATGGAAATATACTTATTTTACTTCACATAGAACCTTATGAAACATAACTCATGCCCCCAATCAAAGTCTACTAGTGCAATGCACATGTAAGGCCCCATAACCTCACACATACTTAGTACACCTATCATAGACCACAAGCCTTTACATCCAAATCATATATCAACATAGTAAGAGAAGAACACTTCATCTATGTCAAGAAAGACCTTCATCATGAAGTCAACAAGATCAACATCATGCATATAAGGATAAGATCACATCATATAGACTCAAACCATACACATCTTCATGACAAGTAGACAATTACTACCATACCATGCGTAAAGACATATACATAACCATACACCTTAGAACACCGTCCTAGGACATCCTAAGGAGCCACTTGTGCAATGTCTAGATGGGTTCATTACTTCCACCTATACTAAGTAACTTACCTTAAGTCCTCCTAGTTAGGATCCTATTCATTTACTTCCATTGTCCATTTTACATCAGGGAAATTAAAGCCTTAACCGACATAGACTATGTGATGCTAAACATGGAATCCGGTGTCATGAAACCCCACACCGAAAGAAGGTGGTCTACCGGCCAAAGTAGAAGCAAACATAACATAGCTTTATAGGTGGATCCACTAGCTAGTATCCTATGGTGGCAACATAGTTTATGGAACTTGGAGGTACATGTGAAAACCCTCTTTATGCCTAATGGGGCATTATAGTTATTCACTTATGGAAATCCTCTTTATACCAATTGAGGTATTGTGGTAATCCACCTCATGAGATTTATGGTAGACCTTCCTTCCCCTATTGGAAAGGGACACACACTCATATTCAAGTTCACTCGGTGCTAAGCTAAGTTCCCTTTATTGAAAAAGCCTTTATTATCATTTCTTTATAAAACATAGGTTTAGGAGAGTCATCCTCTCATATGCTTAACTCATAGATCATAGATGAAAGTTCATCAACCTAAATCATGTAAAGAATCTCTTCACATGAACATTGCATATGTAAAGCATCATCTAGTTTAGGGTACACATGAATACACCATTCAAGTCCCTTGTCTTGACTAGACCTTAATACATCTGTGTGTGCATACATATACGTGAGCAAAACCTTTCACATAACACATTAAGTCACACATGTGTTTATACATCATATTCATGCATATAGAAACCAAAGCTAGAACTATACTATCAAGGTATACATGCGCAATGCATAGGCAAAGTCCCATACCCTTGCCCATACTAGTACACCTATCAAGTCATCCTAGATAAGGAAAAACATATCATACTTTAATAAACATCACTTTAACATGCATAGTAGTAGACACTAGTGAATATGAGAACTACCATTCATTTAGACACCATGACCTATACTACTTGTAACATGCATGTATAGTGAGTGTGTGCGTACATTGGCCAACATGATCACATAATGGCTATCAAAAAACACAACCCTTGCCCATAATAGTACACCTATCAAGTCATCCTAGATAAGGAAAAACATATCATACTTTCATAAACATCACCTTAACATGCATTGTAGTAGACACTAGTGAATATGAGAACTACCATTCGTTTAGACACCATGACCGATACTACTTGTAACATGCATGTATAGTGAGTGTGTGCGTACCTTGGCCAACATGATCACATAATGTCTATCAAAAAACACATTGAGGCAGCCACCCCCTTAGACCACATTACACTTTCAAGCATAGTCCACACAACACACAATAGCTTAGGAGGCAAGACAAGCTACTCATTGTAACCAAGATTCCTAACTTAATCTATTTACACATTCATATAAGGGATACATGGGTAGGGACTATTAACCATATTAACACATCAATGGCAACACCTATACATTACCCTAACATGTATATACACATGCTTATACAATAGCCATACAACCTAGATCACAACTAGAATAGGAAAGTAGGCATAAACTTCTCATAGTATTATCATGAGCACATGTTCATAAGTTTATCAATTTGCCTTCAAGGCCATGGTCAACACATATATAATGACAATAAAGTCAACACCGCCACCATAAGTGGACCATACCACACAATGCC
Source organism: Solanum lycopersicoides (assembly GCA_022817965.1). NCBI lineage: Eukaryota > Viridiplantae > Streptophyta > Magnoliopsida > Solanales > Solanaceae > Solanum > Solanum lycopersicoides. The sequence goes on along the minus strand of CM040629.1, from coordinate 46,909,545 downwards.
ATAAAAGGCTTCATCAACATTATTATAGAAGAATAGAGAAGTAGAAAAGTAGAGGGAATAAGCATTCTTACCAATTTCTCACCCTTTGATCATTATTGATCAATAAACCTTATTCATCAATAAAACACATATATGGCAGTATCTAAATGTACTTTAAACATATAAGAAACCATGTACAAGTCGCTACAAGATTATACTATAACATAATACAACACATCAACATACTAGGAAAGTAGAACAACATAGATCATTAGCTAATTTCCCTTGCATTAATTTCAGATCATATTTCATACATATTATAAGTCTAAGTCATTAGCTAAACCTACATTTAACCATATTGAAATCACAATTACTTACCTTCAAGATTAAGCTTACAACATAGGCATTTAGGCCTATCGATTTGATAGAGTATAGAAGACTTTACCAATACTATTGTCACGACTGGAATCTAGACCCCAGACGAGACCGGCGTCGTCGACCTCTCAGAGGTCGCAGACAAGCCTACTTACGTCATTCTTACTTTACATAGGTTAATTTTAGCGGAAAATTTGAAACTTTTTGTTTCTAAACATTACTTACTAAACATTTCTAATACATTCGTAATTCGTTCAACATCAACCATCTAAACATTAAGAGATAATCAAATGAAAGGAATAGTTCAATAACATAATCGTATAATTGCCAAAATGGCACCCATAAATAATCTGAATAAAATAAGAAAGAAACGCTAGTGGAACATGCTCCACTAGCTCAACTCCTAACTAAGCTAGAACATAAACAGTAGCATCCTCGAAAGCATGAGGACCTACCAAAATCGGATGAATACTGGACGTCTGGATAACTGCACCGATGATCCTGTAGCTCTACCGTCCACCTGTGCCTGCACCTAAAATAGTAGAGTTTGTATAGGGTTAGTACACACTTGTACTAAGTATGGGTATATGCAAGCACACAGCAAGGACATGCATGAGAAAGAATATATCTTTCCTAACAACATGATTTTTTGAAGTCAAGCCAGTGGAATTGCCAAATTGAGATTAGGAAAGTTTCCAAATTTGGATTAGGAAAGTAAGTGAGCTTTCCAAATTTGGATTAGGAAAGTGATACCATGGGAATAACATACATCATCATATTTTTCACATTTGCACACAGCACATAACATTTAGCATACAGTACATTTAACATGTAGCACATAACTTCTTTCATATCATTTATTCATATGCCATGAGACCTTGGAATCATGGACTTGACATTAAGACATCCTAGAAATGAGGGCTCAACATATGGGACCTCAACTAGGGAGTCTTCATTAGCAAACACAGAGTCTGCTTCATTCATTCATACGTACTTCATTTCATTTCGTTCATAGTCCAGTGTAACCACCGGTTATACCTAGGATGTAGTTTAAGACTTTCATTAGGTTCGTTGTGCAATGACCAAGAATGACCTAATGTCATTACTTGAATCTAACTCACCTTTTGATTATCCTATCCTATCACCTTTGGTATCATTCATTTCATTATGTGCATCATTTGAGGCTGGCCTCATTAAATCATTGGGAACTTTAACTTTAATCGATATAGATCATGTGAGCATCATGAAATCCAGTGTCTCCCCCACACCGAAAAGAGGTGGAATCACTGGCCAAAGTGATCCAATAACATGCTAGCGTACATGGGAATTTAACCCTGCCAGATCCCTATATTGGCAGTATAGGTTCGAAGTCTAGGAGATATAAGGAGACTCATACCCGGCAAGCCGGACAGTCTCATCTCATGTGAGTTACGTGAACCTCCGCCCTTCCCGAAAGAAGGCATCATCGCTCATAACTAGTCTATCGGTGCTCAGTATAAAGTTCCTTGTCATTCATCTCATACGTCATGGAAGCTAGCTTCTAGTATGAGGACATCATAGCTCATTAGATGATTTCTCATCTCATCATTTGTATTGAGTGTGTTAAGCTCAATACTCTCATTAGAGTGTTCATAGAGATTTGTCTCTTCATTATCTTACACTCTCATAGGTGAGTACGTGTTGTTAACATTTACTTAGGCTCATTTGAGATTACTCTCATCATTTACATTAGCCTCATATCATGTTGTCACCACATTCATTGTCATTAACACCTTTGCTTTTCATAGTTACTCCCCTCTTATTATGTGAATGTTCATTTCATCATTTTATTATTCATCTCATCATATGCCAATGCACTTGGCCATTTAGTGTATTTACACTCATACTTAACCCTTCTAGGGTTCATCATTTCATTTCATACATCTTAGGTTCACTTACTTTTGACCGTATGTTAGACTTATGAGTCTGAACACACAAGCCATGATGCTTCATTCGTAGTTCGTTAAGTAATTCTTACATTCCTAAGATTATGTTGTACAAGACTTATGTATCTTGTATTTATGTCAAGATCTTGAATTAGATCTAAGTAGGTGGCATTTATTCTTGTACGTTTTGTTCACGTATGATTTATGTATCAATACGGAAATTTGGGCAAGGAATCCCAAGTCTTGAATCAATTGGATATCATTTACATTTTTAATTGATTTTATTCTAATATTCATAACATTTTAAACTCTAAGTCAAATCACAATATTTAATTTGAAAGCTTACTTTTCTATTTTAAATCTCTCTTGCATTGGCCGATGGGTCGTGGGTTCAAGCCCCCACAACCCCATTTTCGTTTTTCTTTTATTAGTTTCGGTTCATGTGAGGCTTTGGGACCCGAGGTCGAGTCCCCTCAGCCACACTAAATTACCCTTTAATTTCCCTTCCCTTCCATTCGCTTAGGCCGAGAGGTTGTGGGTTCGAACCCCCACAACCTCTTTATTTTATTCTCCTTTTTGAAAGTTGACTTATTTGAGTTGACTGTGAGGTTGTGGGGTCGAATCCCCACAACCTCATTTTATTTTTATATTTATCTCCCTCATCCGCATAGAGGTCGTGGGTTCGAATCCCACGCCTCTCAAAATTTTTCTTTATTTTTCCTTTTCCTTGGTTTCTAACCGAGAGGGTGTGGGTTCGAACCCCACCCCTCTCATTTCTTATTTTCTTTTTCTTAACACTTATTCCCCAACCAAGACACGTTCGAATCCCCCTCACCACACGAATTTTCTTCTTCTTTAATTAAACCTTTTTTTTTTTTTAAAGGGGTGAGGTCTAGGGTTCGACCCTCAATGACCTCACCTATTCTTCCTTATTTTTCTTGACATTCTAAACATCTTAATTAGGTAGAGATATGTTAACATAATGCTGGAAATTTAAAGTAACCCCATTACTCATTTTTATTTCCATTTGTTAGTAAATTCATAGGACAATACATAGTTCATTTGGTATGTTCTTTAATACAATTTTTCACGAGTTCTTAACCAAGATGTTTACTCCTCAAATCAGCCACACTTCATGTCACATGAACATCACATTTTTCTTCAATTGGAGTACATAAAACAACAACATAACATTAACAAAAATCAAGTCTCTAGGCCGAGACTCACACATGCCATGCATTTTTCTTTTCTTAATTCGAACACACACACATAGTTGTCTTTTCATGAATTAACATACATCCAGTACATTACATTCAGCACAAACATCACATAATCCTAAGTCTACCAGCATTCATACCAACCTACATTCGTTGGGAGCTAATGACAGGGATATGCAACAAGGAAATCAACATTAGTTTTTGAGTCGAATATACTGAGTCTTAAGGGTCTCTTGGGAAAGGGACCAAGAGTAAGAAAACCCATACCTTGTTTTCTTGTTAAATGTCCAGAATGCTGCCGAAGAACCTCTCCAAAAGTCAGTCCAAACACCCACACTCACACCTCACCCGACTAGCGTAGTAGTTCTGCTTAACGTTACGGGATTGTTTTCTCTTTGAGTTTCTATCTTTCAAGTTCTTGATGAACTTTTGCCTTTACTTTATTTTTCTTTTGCTGATTGTTTTCTCACGTTTTCAGCCAAGAAAAAGAGAGTGAAAGAGAGAGAATCGTGCAAGAGAGAGTGGGGGAAATGAGAGATAGAAGTCTAGTATAAGTAGAATTTTGTGGGTTTGAATTAGTCAACTCAATAATTAATCCAAATTAATAAAAATCTGATTTCTTTTTCCTAAATCAGCTAATATTAATTATTCATTAAAAACTAAGTTAACACATTAAAATAAAAGCAAATTTAATCTTGCTTCTAGTGGGGTTTGAAACCTGGTGACCCCATTTTGCGAAAATGGGTCACTTCGGGTTGCCCCACCCGAATATTTTTATTTTTTTAACATAATTAATTAAATAATTAATTACTCAGGGTAATTACAATATTACCCTTGTCCTGGAAAAGACCATTTTACCCTTGGACCCTCAAAACTTAAAATTTCTTCTTTTGAGTCCGGTAAAAACTCTATCGATTAAATCTTCGTTTTCGTGAGCCTCACATGGTTGGTTCCAACCTTTCCAAGCTCAATTAACTCCCCAAGTTAGTTGGCTTGGTCTTGGTAAGGGTTCTGAGGTCTGGTTCTACGCATATCAATACGTGTGGACCTTGGTCTAATCGCAAGCATTATTGAAACACCTAAGTCTTGATCCTATTCATTTTTAGGGTTGTTACATTATCCCCCCCTTAGGAACATTCGTCCCCGAATGACACTACTACTTCATGTTGTAATGCCAGTAAGGTCGTAATAAAAGCACTATACACAGTCAATCAATAGAAACAAAGTACGGGGAGGTAAGGAAGCATAGGTTTAAGAGTATAAAGTCTAACCTCAAGGGCTGAACAGGTGAGGTACGGTCCCTCATGTCGGCCTCAGCTTCCCACGTAGCACCCTCACAAGATGATTTCTCCAACAATACTTTCAC
>CM040629.1:46851779-46904658 GCA_022817965.1 Solanum lycopersicoides | reverse complement strand
CTCGATTTTAGTCAGTTTAAGCTCGAAACATAATTAAAACATATCCAAGTCAAATCATTAAATCAAATTAGAAATTAGAAGCAAGAGAGGAGAAAAAAAAAGCTCAAGAACGCCTAGTTCAAGAACTCCACAAGCTCCAGCAGTTCCAGCCCAGAAACTTAATTATTTTTTTCCGTGGATTTCATCACACGGTATGCGGGATTTCACTAGTGGGTTCTTTCACCCATTGGGTCCCTAGTTTTCAGTCAGATTCTTGATTTTCTTATCATGATTAACCTAGGGTTTCTAGAACTTTGATAGAACTTCATGAATTTATTAAATAATGTTCCAAATCAGATTATATGTTATTACTCAGATTATCGCATGAATTTCAGAACCCTAGCTTTTGTATTTTTATAGTTTTGAATACACATGCTAGGTCAGATATTTCAGAACTTCAGATATACATGCTCAGTTATAAATGATAATACCAGATTAATTATTGCATTCTCAAGTTTGCATGTTCAGTTTCGAGCTATCCAGTATTTTCAGAAACTCAGACATAATAGTTAGTTATTTATCAGAATTCATTGGGAGTAGCATAATACCGAGTTGGTAGGGTTTAGCGTACCCAATAGTCCCAGAACTACTAGCCAAGTATTTTGTAAGTCCCCTCTGTTGGGCAATCAGTTTAGTGATACGCCAGCATGCCTTTATCACCTTTGGCAGGGTATATTGGGTCCTCTCCGATGGGGCGTATACATCGGACTCCACATTTAGCTCATGTGTTTTTATTATCGTTATTGTAGCGCTCCCATAGTTCAGTCAGAATCTTGTGCATGACCATTTTCTATATTCAGTATGCAGTTTTTAGCATGTTATAAATTGGTCATTGCATTCAGTTGCTCAGAAATTCAGTATATCATGTTCAGATTATTATACTTGCTTTTGTGCTTGTTCAGTTATGTTTTATTTCAGCTTTACTCTATCCTACATGCTCAGTACTTTCAAGTACTGACGCATACGTGCGCTACATCGTCTCGTGATGTAGGTTCAGGTTCTCAGCATCCAGATCACGCAATAGATCAATTTCCGATCTCCAGATCAGCAGATTCAGTGGTTGAGTCCTCATTCTCGAGGACAAGACTCATGAGTCTCTCTTCAGTATTTGCCTTTTAGTTTCAGTTTTGCTAGATTTAGCTGGGGCTTGTCCAGTATTTCTAGTCTAGTTTAGAGGCTATTTTCAGACATAGTTAGATTTAGCTTAGTATGAGTAATATTTCCTTTGTATTAACTCATTGTTTTCAAATATCTCAGTTATAGAATATGGGTATTCCCATCTTTTCAGATTTAATATATGATTTAGCTTCCGCATCAATTTATATTTTTAGTATGCTAATGATCATGCCAGCAGGGTTAGCTTGGGATCACTTGTGGTCCTAGTTCCGTGTCCGCATCTCGGGGGTAGCTCGGGCGTGACAATTTTATCCCTAGTGAACCCCATTAAGCCTTTAGCCTTGTTTGTTGATAAACAATCGATTAGCCAAAACTGTTATTTGATGCAAATCTTTTGATCCTATGAAAATCCTTAATGCACTATGTTAATAAGAGGGTTGGAATATGTTGGTTGAAATAGCTAAGGGTGAGTTGCTCCATTGTGTGGGAAAAATAAAATTCTATTTTGGCCCTGTTCCTTAGTGACAATGTGCACTTTGTATAAAATCAAGGGTAGCTAATTTAGACCTATGCTCAAAACATTGGCCCTGATCCTATCAAAGATAATGTGCACCTTACTCGGATGTAAAATCCAAAGTTTGGGTGGATAATGCAAAAACATTTTTTAAAAAATAAAACAAAATTAAAAAAATGATGAAAAAGGAATAAAGGGCAAATATGGAGCAACAAAGGAAGGTAAAAGAGTCATGAAGTGTGTACTAGGATAAAAGAAAAGCTAGGAAGGAGGTTGTTGGCTATATGAATAACATGTGAATTAGGGAGGTGTAGTCACTAAAATGATTCCCAAATATTCCTTTCCTTACCTTAACCGACATTACAACAAATTAAAGTCCTCTTGTTTCCTTTAGAAATATAATGTGAAAGTAAGAATACACTATGGGAAAGTAAGAACTTTGTTTGTGAGAGTGAGTAGTTGATATATATATAGGCCTTGTTGATTTTGAAAATGTTCGAGTGAAGGGATTTAATAAACATAAACAGTGAGGGCATTCCTGGCATGTGTAGAATTATCTAATTATGTGTGGTATAAGTTGTTATAAGCCCGGAAATATAACAAAATAGTTTTTTTGAGCATGCGCTGCACTTGTGTTATGTTGTGAATTATTGCATCCAATGTGAACTAAAAGATCATGCATAATAATGTTTGGTTGATTTTAAGGTAGGTTGATAAGTCAAGGGTTATGAAAAAGAGTTAATAGTTTAAATATTGTTTGAGGACAAACAAAAAGTCTAAGTGTGGGGTGGTGATCTTAGGCATTTTATATGCCTAAGTAGTCAATGTTTTTCCACGATTTGATGATGTTAAAGACGATCTTTAATTTATTAGCTTGATTTTGTGATGCTTGCGATGATTTCGAACTAAAACATACGATTAGAAGTTTTCAGGAACTCTCAAGAAGATAGGAGTTGGAATGAAGAAAGGACGAGCAAAGACGTGCATGAAAATGGCTTAATATGGAAGCACCTGGGCGTAGAGTTACTGGTAGGCGCGCCGCGCCAAGGCCTAAAGTTTAGAAGCATTTCTTAGGTGCAATGGAAGTGCAACTCCCCAAGGCATGCAAATCAGTGGTGTTTCCTAAGCGCTCTGCTGGGCGCGGCGCGCCAATGCTGAGATGACTAGAAGATGTTTTAGGCGCGATGGAGGCGCCCACCCCCATTAAAGTTCTGACTTTTCCATGTTTATAACTTTTAATAGGAGTTCTAATTTTAGAAGGATTTGTGCCTAACTTTCCCTACTATTATAAATAGATCCTTAGCCTCCATTATTAGGGTTCGACGTTTTGTTTTGTGTGCAAGAGCAAGAATTTAAGTTTTTATAGGTTTTTATCCTTTAACTCTTCTATTTTTTGAAAATCACATGAACTATCATATTTTGTGGTTATCGAAGAGCATGAGTGGCTAAACGCCCTAATTCTGGGACTGTTGTTATGAATGGAATGTTGAATATTTGAAGCCTTTTGAATTACTTTCGGTTGTCAACACAAAGTTGCTTCTATATTCTTAAATTTCTATGTTAAGGTTTGGCACATAAGTTAAATCTAGTGTCTAATATTAAAATAGAGAGAGGAGAGGTTATATAGACCAGGGAATATAGAGAGCTCGTCCACCCATTAGATTGAGGTGATTTGTGTTCCAGGAGTGATGCCCAGTCGGATACCTTACTTTGTTATGAAATAGGTTGAAATATAAATACCACAGTTAGTCTATTTATCCCCTCTCAATGATGTAGTTAGATAGCTAATTGGGCTAGGCGACGAGAGGCGCATAACCCAGATCATACCATCAACCTATAAACAAGTAACTTGACAACAGAAAGTTGTTCTAAGCTAATAATATGATACATGATATTCATTATATGCTGTCCCTGGAATTGCTTTTAACTTTTTTGAAACATTATATCAAAGTCATGCAAAATTGTTTACTTTTATTTAGTAGTTAGTATAGTTTCCAATAAACTATCAACTCTAGACAGGTCCCAGATTACTTTTAGTTGTAGAATTGAGTGAATATAAGTTGATCATAAGTCCCTTGGGAATGTAACTGTTTAAAAGAATTTATACTACCACATATACATGCGTGTTTTCAGGAGCAACAAGTACCTTGAAGAGACATTCTCACCCATCTGAATTCTGTCTCGCACCTTGTGGTCTGCATACTTCTTTTTCTACTCTGTGCGGCTAGGAGTTTAGCTTGAATGCTCTTACCTTATCTTGAGCATCCTTCATTAAGTCCACCCCCAAAGGTTTCACGTCTCCGAACTCGAACCAACCTATGGGTGATCTACATCCTTTTCATATAACGCCTCAAATGGTGCCATATCAATGCTTGAGTGATAGATGTTATCATAAGAGAACTACATAAATGGTAGGAACTTATTTTAGCCCTCTAAAGTCATCACACAAGCTCCAACATGTCTTCTAACACTTGAATAGTCCCTTTTCGATTGTCCATCCGTCTGAGATGAAAGTTTATTTAAAGTAAGTTGCGTACCCAATTCATCATGCAACTTCTTCTAAAACTTTGAGGTGAAAAGGGTACCACGATTTGAAATGATAGAAAGGGGCACCCATGCAACCTTAATATCTCCTTCCATAGATTTTGCTAGTTGTTCTGCATTGTAATTGGGTAGTAGTTATGGGACTAATTGGGTACGTTGAACCCTAGTTGACTCAGTATTATGCTACTCCCAATGAATTAAATGATTAACATATTATGACTGAATTTCATTGGATAGCTCTAAACTAACATGCAAACTGAGAATGCAATAATTAATCTGATAATGATGTATAATAAATGAGATGTATAACTGAATAACTGAAATATCTTACCTAGCATGTGTATTCAAGAACTAAGGAAATACATAGTAGCTAGGGTTCTGAAATTCATGTGATAATCTGAGTAATAAACATGGAAATCTGATTTGAAACTATAACTAACTAATTTATGATATTCTTTTGAAGTTCTAGAAACCCTAGGTCTAATTATGATAAGGGAATCAAGAATCTGACTGAAAACTAGGATCTAATGGGTGTAAGGAACCACTGTGAAATTCTACATACCTGGTGATGAAATCCACAGAGAAATCTTTAGATTTCGGGGCTGGAACTGGTGGAATTTTGTTGCAATCTTGAACTAGGGTTCTGATATTTTTCTCATCTTTGCTTCTAATTTTCTAAGTTTTGATTTATGATTTTGACTTAGGTAAGTTCTTGTTATGTTTCTAGGCTTATACTGACTAAGAATGATGATTTAGAGCTTAAACAACGTATCTTAGGGGTTAAACAAACTAGTAAAGACTAAAAGACCCCTCAACTAATTATTGTCGACCAATCAATGACCTAGACTGATAGGCCATCGTTCAATCGACGGTCTGTCATTTGGGTCTACTCCACATGTGTCACGACTGGAATCTAGACCCCAGACGAGACCGGCGTCGTTGACCTCTCAGAGGTCGCAGACAAGCCTACTTACGTCATTCTTACTTTACATAGGTTATTTTAGCAGAAATTTGAAACTTTTTGTTTCTAAACATTACTTACTAAACATTTCTAATACATTCGTAATTTCGTTCAACATCAACCATCTAAACAATAAGAGATAATCAAATGAAAGGAATAGTTCAATAACATAATCGTGTAATTGCCAAAATGGCACCCATACACAGTCTGAATAAAATAAGAAAGAAACGCTAGTGGAACATGCTCCACTAGCTCAACTCCTAAACTAAGCTAGAACATAAACAGTAGCATCCTCGAAAGCATGAGGACCTACCAAAACCGGATGAATGCTGGACGTCCGGATAACTGCAGCGATGATCCTGTAGCTCTACCGTCCACCTGTGCCTGCACCTAAAATAGTAGAGTTTGTATAGGGTTAGTACACACTTGTACTAAGTATGGGTATATGCAAGCACACACCAAGGACATGCATGAGAAAGAATAGCTCTTTCCTAATAACATGATTTTTGGAAGTCAAGTCAGTGGACTTGCCAAATTGAGATTAGGAAAGTTTCCAAATTTGGATTAGGAAAGTAAGTGAGCTTTCCAAATTTGGATTAGGAAAGTGATACCATGGGAATAACATACATCATCATACTTTTCACATTTGCACACAGCACATAACATTTACACATAGCACATATCATATAGCATACAGTACGTTTTTCATGTAGCACATAACTTCCTTCATATCACTTATTCATCTGCCATGAGACCTTGGAATCATGGACTTGACATTAAGACATCCCAGAAATGAGGGCTCAACATATAGGACCTCAACTAGGGAGTCTTCATTAGCAAACACAGAGTCTGCTTCATTCATTCATACGTACTTCATTTCATTTCGTTCATAGTCTAGTGTAACCACCGGTTATACCTAGGATGTAGTTTAAGACTTTCATTAGGTTCGTTGTGCAATGACCAAGAATGACCTAATGTCATTACTTGAATCTAACTCACCTTTTGATTATCCTATCCTAACACCTTTGGTATCATTCATTTCATTATGTGCATCATTTGAGGCTGGCCTCATTCATTCATTGGGAACTTTAACTTTAACTGACATAGATCATGTGAGCATCATGAAATCCAGTGTCTCCCCCACACCGAAAAGAGGTGGAATCACCGGCCAAAGTGATCCAATAACATGCTAGCGTACATGGGAATTTAACCCCGCCAGATCCCTATATTGGCAGTATAGGTTCGAAGACTAGGAGATGTATGGAGACCCATACCCGGCAAGCCGGACAGTCTCATCTCATGAGAGTTACGTGAACCTTCGCCCTTCCCGAAAGAAGGCATCACCGCTCATAGCTAGTCTATCGGTGCTCAGTATAAAGTTCATTTCATTCATCTCATACGTCATGGAAGTTAACTTCTAGTATGAGGACATCATAGCTCATTAGATGATTTCTCATCTCATCATTCGTATTAAGTGTGTTAAGCTCAATACTCTCATTAGAGTGTTCATAGAGACTAGTCTCTTCATTATCTTACACTCTCATAGGTGAATACATGTTGGTAACCTTTACTTAGGCTCATTTGAGATTACTCTCCTCATTTACATTAGCCTCATGTCATGTTGTCACCACATTCATCATCATTTACATCTTTGTTTTTCTTAGTTATTCACCTCTTATTACGTGTGTGTTCATTTCGTCATATGCCAATGCACTTGGCCATCTGGTGTGTCTCACACCCTTACTTAACCCCTCTAGGGTTCATCATTTCATTTCACACATCTTAGGTTCACTTACTCTTGAACGTATGTTAGACTTATGTGTCTATACATACAAGCCATGAGGCTTCATTCATAGTTCGTTAAGTAATTCTTACATTCCTAAGATTATGTAGTACAAGACTTATGTATCTTGTATTTATGCCAAGATCTTGAATTAGATCTAAGTAGGTGGCATTATTCTTGTACGTTTTGTTCACGTATGATTTATGTATCAATACGGAAGTTTGGGCAAGGAATCCCAAGTCTTGAATCAATTGGTTATCATTTACATTTTTAATCGATTTATTCTAAGATTCATAACATTTTAATTCTAAGTCAAATCACAATATTCACTTTGAAGGCTTACTTTTCTATTTTAAATTTCTCTTGCATTGGCCGATGGGTTGTGGGTTCAAGCCCCCACAACCCCATTTTCGTATTCTTTTTATTTGTTTCGGTTCATGTAAGGCTTTGGGACCCGAGGTCGAGTCCCCTCAGCCACACTAAATTATCCTTTAATTTCCCCTCCCTTCCATTCGCTTAGGCCGAGAGGTTGTGGGTTCGAACCCCCACAACCTCTTTATTTATTCTCCTTTTTGAAAGTTGACTTATTTGAGTTGACTGTGAGGTTGTGGGGTCGAATCCCCACAGCCTCATTTTATTTTTATATTTATCTCCCTCATCCGCATAGAGGTCGTGGGTTCGAATCCCACGCCTCTCAAAATTTTTCTTTATTTTTCCTTTTCCTTGTTTCTAACCGAGAGGGTGTGGGTTCGAATCCCACCCCTCTCATTTCTTATTTTCTTTTTCTTCACCTTATTTCCCAGCCAAGGCAGGTTCGAATCCCCCTCACCACACGAATTTTCTTCTTCTTTATTATTTTTTTTTTTGATTTTAAAGGGGTGAGGTCTCGGGTTCGACCCTCAATGACCTCACCTATTCTTCCTTATTTTTCTTGACATTCTAAACATCTTAATTTGGTAGAGACATGTTAACATAATGCTGGAAATTTAAAGTAACTCCATTACTCATTTTTGTTTCCATTTGTTAGTAAATTCATAGGACAATACATAGTTCATTTGGTATGTTCTTTTATACAATCTTTCACGAGTTCTTAACCAAGACGTTTACTCCTCAAATCAGCCACACTTCATGTCACATGAACATCACATTTTTCTTCAATTGTAGTACACAAAACAACAACATAACATTAACAAAAATCAAGTCTCTAGGCCGAGACTCACACATGCCATGCATTTTTCTTTTCTTAATTCGAACACACACACATAGTTGTCTTTTCATGAATTAACATACATCCAATACATTACATTCAGCACAAACATCACATAATCCTAAGTCTACCAGCATTCATACCAACCTACATTCGTTGGGAGCTAATGACAGGGACATGCAACGGGGGAATCAACCTTAGTTTTTGAGCCGAATATACTGAGTCCTAGGGGTCTCTTGGGAAAGGGACCAAGAGTAAGAAGACCCATACCTTGTGTTCTTGTTAAATGTCCAGAATGCTGCCCAAGAACTCCTCCACAAATCAGTCCACACACCCAAAGTCACACCTTACCCGACTAGTGTAGTATGTTCTGCTTAACGTTATCGGATTGCTTTCTCTTTGTGTTTCTATCTTTCAAGTTCTTGATGAACTTTTGCCTTTACTTTATTTTCTTTTGCTGATTGTTTTCTCACGTTTTCAGCCAAGAAAAGAGAGTGAAAGAGAGAGAGAAATCGTGCAAGAGAGAGTGGGGAAATGGGAGATAGAAGTCTAGTATAAGTAGGACTTTGTGGTATGAATTAGTCAACTTATAATTAATCAAAATTAATAAAAATCTGATTTTTTTTCCTAAATCAGCTATTATTAATTATTTATTAAAAACTAAGTTAACACATTAAAATAAAAGCAAGTTAAATCTTGCTTCTAATGGGGTTCGAACCCGGGTGACCCCATTTTGCGAAAATGGGTCACTTCGGGTTGCCCCACCCGAATTTCTTTATTTTTTAACATAATTAATTAAATAATTAATTACTCAGGGAAATTACAATATTACCCTTGGCCTGGAAAAGACCATTTTACCCTTGGACCCTCAAAACTTAAAATTTCTTCTTTTGAGTCCGGTAAAAACTCTTTCGATTAAATCTTCGTTTTCGTGAGCCTCACATGGTTGGTTCCAACCTTTCCAAGCTCAATTAACTCCCCAAGTTAGTTGGCTTGGTCGTAGTAAGGGTTCTGAGGTCTGGTTCTACGCGTATCAATACGTGTGGACCTTGGTCTAATCACAAGCATTCTTGAAAAACCTAAGTCTTGATCCTATTCATTTTTAGGGTTGTTACATTATCCCCCCTTAGGAACATTCGTCCCCGAATGACACTACTACTTCATGTTGTAATGCCAGTCAGGTCGTAATAAAAGCACTATACACAGTCAATCAATAGCAACAAATACGGGGAGGTAAGGAAGCATAGGTTTAAGAGTATAAAGTCTAACCTCAAGAGCTGAACAGGTGAGGGTAGCGGGCCCTCATGTCGGCCTCAGCTTCCCACGTAGCACCCTCAACAAGATGATTTCTCCACAATACTTTCACTGTGGCAATCTCCTTGTTCCTCAGCCGCTTGACCTGTCTGTCTAAGATCTCAACCGGTACCTCCTCATAAGACAAGTCTTCATCAACCCCCAAACCTTCAACAGGTAAGATTGATGCTGGATCACCTAGGCACTTCTTCAACATAGATACATGAAAACTGGATGGACAGAAGCTAACTCTGCGGGCAATGCCAACTCATAGGCCACCTCACCCACACGCTGTAGGATCTCATATGGCCCAACATATCTCGGACTCAGCTTCCCTTCCTACCAAATCTCATCACCCCTTTCATAGGTGATATTTTTAAGTAAACCTGGTCACCAACATCAAACTCTAAGGGTCGCTTTCTGTTATCAGCATATGACTTCTGCCGACTGTACGCAGTAGCCAACCTGTCCCTAATCATTCTGACCTTCTCTAAGGCCTCATGAATGATCTCCGGCCCCAAAATGGATGACTCTCCAACCTCGAACCACCCAACTGGAGATCTACACCTCCTACCATACAATGCCTCAAACGGTGCCATCCCAATGCTGGAGTGATAGCTATTATTATATGAGAACTCTATCAAAGGCAGATGGTCATCCCAGTTACCTCTGAAGTCAATCACACACGCCCTCAACATATCCTCCAATGTCTGAATGGTGCGCTCTGCCTGCCCATCTGTCTGAGGGTGAAAGGCAGTGCTAAGCTTCACCTGCGTGCCCAAGCTCTTCTGGAAAGATCTCCAGAAATGAGAAGTAAACTGAGCTCCTCTGTCTGAAATAATAGACAAGGGAATCCCATGCCATCTCACAATCTCATCAATGTAGAGCCTCGCATAATCCTCGGCTCTGTAAGTAGACTTCACAGGGATAAAGTGGGCAGACTTAGTCAATCTGTCCACAATAACCCATATAGAGTCATGCTGCCTCCTAGTCCTCGGAAGCCCAACCACGAAGTCCATATTAATGGCCTCCCATTTCCAAGTCGGAACCTCAATAATCTGCGTCAGACCACCAGGCTTAAGATGCTCTGCCTTAACCTGCTGACAATTAGGACACTTGGCCACATATTCTGCAATGTCCTTCTTCATGCCATCCCACCAATAAATCTGCTTGAGATCATGATACATCTTGGTGGAACCTGGATGTATAGAATATCTGGAACCATGGGCCTCTGCAACAATCCTGGTCCGCAAATCATCCACATCTGGCACACACAGCCTGTCCTGATATCTAAGTATGCCATCACCTCCCAAAGCGAAAGACTCATTCATCTTCAGCAGCACTGAGTCCTTCAACTCCATCAACACGGGATCTAGATGCTGACCCTGCTTGACTTCAACTACCAAGGATGATTCAGAACTAGGATGAACTGAAACATCCCCACTAGTGGAGTCAACCAAACGCACACCCAGTCTGGCCAGTCTGTGTACATCTTTGACCAGCTCCTTCTTCTCATCCTCAACGTGAGCTGTACTTCCCATGCTCATCCTGCTCAAAGCATCAGCTACAACATTAGCCTTACCTGGATGATAGTGCACATTCATGTCATAATCCTTCAACAGCTCCAACCATCTCCGCTGACGTAGATTCAACTCCCTCTGTGTGAACACGTACTGGAGACTTTTATGGTCTGTGAACACATCTACATGCACTCCATACAGATAATGCCTCCACAGCTTCAGTGCAAATACCACAGCTGCCAACTCCAGGTCATGAGTGGGATAATTCTTCTCATGAACCTTGAGTTGTCTAGATGCATAGGCTATCACCTTGCCAACCTGCATAAGAACACAACCCAAACCAACCCTAGATGCATCACAATAAACAGTGTAGTTCTCACCACACTTAGGCAAGGTAAGCACCGGGGCTGAAGTGAGTCTGTCCTTGAGCTCCTGGAAACTCTTCTCACAAGTCTCCGTCCATTCGAACTTGGCTTTCTTCTTAGTCAAAGCTGTCAATGGGGCAGCAATGGAAGAAAAGCCCTCCACAAACCTGCGATAGTAACCAGCCAATCCCAAAAAGCTACGGATGTCAGTAGGAGTAAGAGGTTTTGGCCAGTTCTTCACAGCCTCAGTCTTCCTGGGATCCACCTCCACGCCCTGATCGGACACAACATGACCCAGGAAGGTCACTGATCTCAGCCAGAATTCACATTTGCTGAATTTGGCATACAACTGATGCTGTCTAAGTACCTGCAAGGTTAGTCTCAAATGTTGTTCATGCTCTTCCTTGGTCTTAGAGTAGATGAGAATGTCATCAATGAATACTATGACGAAAGAGTCAAGGTATTCACGGAAGACCCTGTTCATGAGGTCCATAAATGCAGCAGGTGCATTCGTGAGACCAAATGACATGACTAAAAACTCATAGTGACCATAGCGGGTACGAAAGGCTGTCTTTGGGATATCTCCATCCCTAACCCTAAGCTGATGATACCCTGAACGAAGATCAATCTTAGAGAAGAAACTAGACCCTTGGAGTTGATCAAACAGATCATCTATTCTGGGGAGTGGATACTTATTCTTTATAGTGACTTTGTTGAGCTGCCGATAATCGATACACATTCTAAGGGTTCCATCCTTCTTCTTTACAAACAACACTGGAGCGCCCCAAGGGGATATGCTCGGTTGAATGAAACCCTTGTCAGTGAGATCTTTTAACTGCAGCTTCAACTCTTTGAGTTCAGCTGGAGCCATTCTGTAAGGAGGAATTGAGATTGGTTTAGTATCGGGTTCTAAATCGATACCAAAGTCAATCTCTCGAAGGGGAGGGACTCCAGGTAAATCATCAGGAACACATCTAAGAACTCATTCACTACAGGTACTGAGTCTATGGAAGGAATGTCATGATCTAAATCATTAACACTCACAAGATGACACAATAACCCCTTGGACATCATTTTATTGGCCTTAAGGTTAGAAATCAAGGGGTTAGGACGACTCGAATTGTACCCCTCCCAGACTAACTCTTCTTCATTAGGAAAGCGAAATCTCACCACTCTACTACGACAGTCCAAGCAAGCATAACAACTGTGAAGCCAATCCATGCCAAGAATAACATCAAAATCATGCATGGGTAACTCAACCAGGTTTGCACACATAGTTTTACCACTCACAACTATTGGGCAATCTTTGTATACTCTATCAGTTCTTACATTCTCTCCTAAAGGTGTACTAACCACTATAGGATCATGTAGAACTTCAGGCAATACCTCAAAAGTAAGAGCAAGCAGAGGAGTTACAAAGGAAAGTGTAGACCCTGGATCAAGTAAAGCATAAACAGAAGTTGAGAATACTTGCAGCATACCTGTGACCACATCAGCGGACTTCTCCTGCTCCTCTCTGCCCTTCAGGGCATAGAACCTGTTCCTCTTAGGAGGCTCGGCTGCTGCTGCACCCTGTGGATTAGGCCTAGGCTGAGTATTACCTCCAGCCTGACCTCTGTTCTGTGGACAGTCTCTGACCATGTGTCCACTCTTACCACAACCGAAGCAGGCATTAGTGCCCTGTCTGCACTCTCCACTGTGAGCTCGGCCACACTTAGCACAATTCTTCTTAGTACGCTGCATCTCACCTCCATTTCCCTTCTTGGGCTCAGGTCTGCCTCCTTTAGGTGTAGCACTCCTCTGAGGATTAGAATTCCCAGAACTCTGTTGCCCCTTTTTGAACCTTGGCTGCTCACGGACGCCAAAGTTATTCCTGTGGCCTCCATGACTGGGTCCTGCCTGGTCTTGAGGCCTGGGCCTCCTAGCATCACGAACACCTCTTTTTCTGCGGCTGTCCTCTACCTGCTGGACATGCACCATCAACCTGGAAAGATCCATATTGTCATGGAGCATAGCAGATCGACACTCCTCCTCCAGGTCTCCATTGATTCCTGTGAGGAACCTGCTCATCTCATCCCTGCTGTTAGAAACCAGGGAAGTAGCATACCTGGGAGATTTCAACAAGGTTCAGTATTATTCTTATTCTTGCTATTAAATACTTAGGGAAAAAAACATACCTTGACAGCTTAACAAACTTCAGGGAATACTCCCTGACTGTCATGGAGCCTTGTTTGAGGTTGATGAATTCCTCAACCTTGGCCTCCCTCATCTCCCTGGGAAAGAATCTCTCCAGAAATGCTGTCTTGAACAGCTCCCATGTGACTGGTACTCCACCTAAGACACGGCTATCTTGCCACATCTTGCACCAAGTCTGTGCTACATCCTTGAGCTGATAGGAAGCCAGCTCAGCCTTCTCAATGTCAGTGGCCCCCATAGCCACCAGGATCTTATGCACCTCATCTACAAACTCTTGAGGATCCTCCGATGCCTTAACCCCTGTGAAAATGGGAGGATTCATCCTCGTGAAATCCCTCAGTCTGTCAGCCATGCTACGGACCGGTGGGTTCTCCCTCTGAACATCCTGTCTGTTGACCTGGGCAGTCATAGCCTGGGCCTGCATGGTAATGGCCTGTGCCATTTGGGCCAAAGATGCCCGCACCTCAGCATCAGTCAACCCAGCTGGGTTAACTGGTATGGCCACTCCTTCAGCTGGAGCCTGGGGTAGATCCTGATTACCCCTAGCAGCTGCTCCTCCTCTCCTCAGACCAAATCCTCTCCTAGTGTTTATTCTCTGGAAAAACAAAAAGGATTGATGTTAGACACGCTCATAACACCAAGAATTCAGACATTTAGAAAAGCACGATAAGATCAGAAGAAGGGAAACATTCCTACGCATCATGCAGTCTCTAATCCAGGATAGTGGTGCACTTCACTACCATGACTTAGAAACTACTCAATGTGGTTGATGTGAACTTATTATTTTCGTAATTTAACCTAGTGCTCTGATACCAACTTTGTCACGACTGGAATCTAGACCCCAGACGAGACCGGCGTCGTTGACCTCTCAGAGGTCGCAGACAAGCCTACTTACGTCATTCTTACTTTACATAGGTTAATTTTAGCGGAAAATTTGAAACTTTTTGTTTCTAAACATTACTTACTAAACATTTCTAATACATTCGTAATTCGTTCAACATCAACCATCTAAACATTAAGAGATAATCAAATGAAAGAATAGTTCAATAACATAATCGTATAATTGCCAAAATGGCACCCATACATAGTCTGAATAAAATAAGAAAGAAACGCTAGTGGAACATGCTCCACTAGCTCAACTCCTAAACTAAGCTAGAACATAAACAGTAGCATCCTCGAAAGCATGAGGACCTACCAAAACCGGATGAATGCTGGACGTCCGGATAACTGCAGCGATGATCCTGTAGCTCTACCGTCCACCTGTGCCTGCACCTAAAATAGTAGAGTTTGTATAGGGTTAGTACACACTTGTACTAAGTATGGGTATATGCAAGCACACACCAAGGACATGCATGAGAAAGAATAGCTCTTTCCTAACAACATGATTTTTGGAAGTCAAGTCAGTGGACTTGCCAAATTGAGATTAGGAAAGTTTCCAAATTTGGATTAGGAAAGTAAGTGAGCTTTCCAAATTTGGATTAGGAAAGTGATACCATGGAATAACATACATCATCATACTTTTCACATTTGCACACAGCACATAACATTTAGCATATAGTACATTTACATGTAGCACATAACTTCTTTCATATCATTTATTCATATGCCATGAGACCTTGGAATCATGGACTTGACATTAAGACATCCCAGAAATGAGGGCTCAACATATGGGACCTCAACTAGGGAGTCTTCATTAGCAAACACAGAGTCTGCTTCATTCATTCATACGTACTTCATTTCATTTCGTTCATAGTCCAGTGTAACCACCGGTTATACCTAGGATGTAGTTTAAGACTTTCATTAGGTTCGTTGTGCAATGACCAAGAATGACCTAATGTCATTACTTGAATCTAACTCACCTTTTGATTATCCTATCCTAACACCTTTGGTATCATTCATTTCATTATGTGCATCATTTGAGGCTGGCCTCATTCATTCATTGGGAACTTTAACTTTAACCGACATAGATCATGTGAGCATCATGAAATCCAGTGTCTCCCCCACACCGAAAAGAGGTGGAATCACTGGCCAAAGTGATCCAATAACATGCTAGCGTACATGGGAATTTAACCCCGCCAGATCCCTATATTGGCAGTATAGGTTCGAGGACTAAGAGATATAAGGAGACTCATACCCGGCAAGCCGGACAGTCTCATCTCATGAGAGTTACGTGAACCTCCGCCCTTCCCGAAAGAATGCATCACCGCTCATAATTAGTCTATCGGTGCTCAGTATAAAGTTCCTTGCCATTCATCTCATACGTCATGGAAGCTAGCTTCTAGTATGAGGACATCATAGCTCATTAGATGATTTCTCATCTCATCATTTGTATTGAGTGTGTTAAGCTCAATACTCTCATTAGAGTGTTCATAGAGATTTGTCTCTTCATTATCTTACACTCTCATAGGTGAGTACGTGTTGTTAACATTTACTTAGGCTCATTTGAGATTACTCTCATCATTTACATTAGCCTCATATCATGTTGTCACCACATTCATTGTCATTAACACCTTTGCTTTTCATAGTTACTCCCCTCTTATTATGTGAATGTTCATTTCATTATTTCATTGTTCATCTCATCATATGCCAATGCACTTGGCCATTTAGCTAGCGTTTGGCCATAGATATTCAAATATTTTTGGCAAATATTATTTGGATGAATATTTGGGTGAAATTTCACCATGTGTTTGGCCATAGAATTTGGGAAACATATTTCTTTTTTTAAGAAATATGATGTATACCCATAAGTTTTTAAAACTATCAAAACTAACCATAAATTTATATTACATAGCAAAATAGAAATCTCACGTAACAAGATTCATGACTTCCGCAACAAATCAACAAGCATCATTACAGTAAAAATTCGTATAGTGAAAAGGTCTTGGTACAAATCATGATAATGAAAATACAACTAATATAAATTCGAAAAAAAAGAGAAGAAAACAGAAAGAAAGAAATATTGCAATCACTGAAGAACCTATGCCTTATAATCTGAAAGAGTTCAAACTATTCTTTAATATAATCTTCCCATATTTTATGAACAATCTCTTCTCGATGAGCTTGCATTTTCCATATACAATTTTTTCGCAATTATAGAATCATTTTTAGCTCTGACGTTTAGTTCTTCGTCAATGTGCTTGCTTATTGACTTATAATGCCAATTTCTATCCTTTCTGTTGCAAATATTTATAGAAATTTATCATTATTATGAAATAATAATATTTCATTTTACTTACTTCAATATTTCTTAATAAAACTTACTAACGACTTATTTTAATTTCTTAATAGAAATAATTTTCAATTTTTTACTTATTTTAATATGTTTACCCACCCTTTTATTATTTTACTTAACTTAACACTTTCCAATAAAATTTACTAATTACTTACAAAAGTATAAAATTGTTATTACTATTATTATTATTATTAAATGACAATGTTTCATTTTATTTACTTTAATATTTTCTAATAAACTTACTAATGAATTATTTTAATTTCATAATATAATTAATTATTAAATTTTAACTTATTTTATTATGTTTATCGACCCCCTCTACAATTACTTATTTTACTTACTTCAATACTTTATAATAACATTAATTAAGTAAATAAACTCCTAATAATATTGATAAATAAACTCCTCAAATTACTTTAATGCTTAATTAAATTAAGTTAATTTCATTGTCAATATATATAAATTTAAAGGAAAAAATTTAAGTCATGTTAAATATCTTAAATATTTCACAAATATTATTGGTCTCGTGCATAGCACGAGCTATATTTTACTAGTATAATAGAAAAGTGTATTAATTGAGTTAGTTGGTAGATTGGGAGCTAATTGAATTGGTTGGTGTCAATAAATAGATTGTTTTTGTAAAATATAAAAGTTAGGTGTAAAAAATGAATTTTAAAACTTCCCAAATAATGAAATTTGGCCCAAATACTAGTTTTTTCTAGTATTTGGGAATTTGGAAAATTTGCCAAAAAAATTTGCCAAATAATGAGAAAGTGTATGGACAAACAAAATTTGCCAAAATTTTCTCCAAGTTTTACTTGCAAAATCTATGGCCAAACGGGCCCTTAGTGTATTTACACTCATACTTAACCCTTCTAGGGTTCATCATTTCATTTCATACATCTTAGGTTCACTTACTTTTGAACGTATGTTAGACTTATGAGTCCGAACACACAAGCCATGATGCTTCATTCGTAGTTCGTTAAGTAATTCTTACATTCCTAAGATTATGTTGTACAAGAGTTATGTATCTTGTATTTATGTCAAGATCTTGAATTAGATCTAAGTAGGTGGCATTTATTCTTGTACGTTTTGTTCACGTATGATTTATGTATCAATACGGAAATTTGGGCAAGGAATCCCAAGTCTTGAATCAATTGGATATCATTTACATTTTTAATTGATTTTATTCTAATATTCATAACATTTTAAACTCTAAGTCAAATCACAATATTTAATTTGAAAGCTTACTTTTCTATTTTGAATCTCTCTTGCATTGGCCGATGGGTTGTGGGTTCAAGCCCCCACAACCCCATTTTCGTATTTC
Organism: Solanum lycopersicoides; assembly: GCA_022817965.1. Taxonomy (NCBI): domain Eukaryota; kingdom Viridiplantae; phylum Streptophyta; class Magnoliopsida; order Solanales; family Solanaceae; genus Solanum; species Solanum lycopersicoides. Next base: position 46,886,561 of record CM040629.1, on the reverse strand, counting down.
TTTTATTTGTTTCGGTTCATGTAAGGCTTTGGGACCCGAGGTCGAGTCCCCTCAGCCACACTAAATTATCCATTAATTTCCCCTCCCTTCCATTCGCTTAGGCCGAGAGGTTGTGGGTTCGAACCCCCACAACCTCTTTATTTTATTCTCCTTTTTGAAAGTTGACTTATTTGAGTTGACTGTGAGGTTGTGGGTCGAATCCCCACAGCCTCATTTTATTTTTATATTTATCTCCCTCATCCGCATAGAGGTCGTGTGTTCGAATCCCATGCCTCTCAAACTTTTTCTTTATTTTTCCTTTTCCTTGGTTTCTAACCGAGAGGGTGTGGGTTCGAACCCCACCCCTCTCATTTCTTATTTTCTTTTTCTTCACACTTATTCCCCAACCAAGACAGGTTCGAATCCCCCTCACCACACGAATTTTCTTCTTCTTTAATTAAACCTTTTTTTTTTATTTTAAAGGGGTGAGGTCTCGGGTTCGACCCTCAATGACCTCACCTATTCTTCCTTATTTTTCTTGACATTCTAAACATCTTAATTAGGTAGAGATATGTTAACATAATGCTGGAAATTTAAAGTAACCCCATTACTCATTTTTATTTCCATTTGTTAGTAAATTCATAGGACAATACATAGTTCATTTGGTATGTTCTTTAATACAATTTTTCACGAGTTCTTAACCAAGATGTTTACTCCTCAAATAAGCCACACTTCATGTCACATGAACATCACATTTTTCTTCAATTGGAGTACATAAAACAACAACATAACATTAACAAAAATCAAGTCTCTAGGCCGAGACTCACACATGCCATGCATTTTTCTTTTCTTAATTCGAACACACACACATAGTTGTCTTTTCATGAATTAACATACATCCAATACATTACATTCAGCACAAACATCACATAATCCTAAGTCTACCAGCATTCATACCAACCTACATTCGTTGGGAGCTAATGACAGGGACATGCAACAGGGAATCAACCTTAGTTTTTGAGCCGAATATACTGAGTCTTAAGGGTCTCTTGGGAAAGGGACCAAGAGTAAGAAAACCCATACCTTATTTTCTTGTTAAATGTCCAGAATGCTGCCCAAGAACCTCTCCAAAAATCAGTCCAAACACCCACACTCACACCTCACCCGACTAGCGTAGTAGTTCTGCTTAACGTTACCAGATTATTTTCTCTTTGAGTTTCTATCTTTCAAGTTCTTGATGAACTTTTGCCTTTACTTTATTTTCTTTTGCTGATTGTTTTCTCACGTTTTCAGCCAAGAAAAAGAGAGTGAAAGAGAGAGAGAATCGTGCAAGAGAGAGTGGGGGAAATGAGAGATAGAAGTCTAGTATAAGTAGGACTTTGTGGGTTTGAATTAGTCAACTCAATAATTAATCAAAATTAATAAAAATCTGATTTATTTATCCTAAATCAGCTAATATTAATTATTTATTAAAAACTAAGTTAACACATTAAAATAAAAGCAATTTTAATCTTGCTTCTAGTGGGGTTCGAACCCGGGTGACACCATTTTGCGAAAATGGGTCACTTCGGGTTGCCCCACCCGAATTTCTTTATTTTTTTAACCTAATTAATTAAATAATTAATTACTCAGGGTAATTACAATATTACCCTTGGCCTGGAAAAGATCATTTTACCCTTGGACCCTCAAAACTTAAAATTTCTTCTTTTGAGTCCGGTAAAAACTCTTTCGATTAAATCTTCGTTTTCGTGAGCCTCACATGGTTGGTTCCAACCTTTCCAAGCTCAATTAACTCCCCAAGTTAGTTGGATTTGTCGTAGTAAGGGTTCTGAGGTCTGGTTCTACGCGTATCAATACGTGTGGACCTTGGTCTAATCACAAGCATTCTTGAAACACCTAAGTCTTGATCCTATTCATTTTTAGGGTTGTTACAACTATGAACCCTCTAAGGCTTTGATCATCATTCATATTCTATAAACAATACACTCATTAGGCAGTATATAATTGGATAAGAAATGAAGACGAAATCATGCTTCATCTAATCACAATTCGAGATCCATCACACTCTTAGCTTTTTGACTTCATAGCATAAAAGGAATTTAGATCAATTCATGCAAGCATTTCTTAATTTGATCATTAAGGATTTATACCTACAAAATTAATCCATTATATCACCCTAAAACAGTTGCTACAGCAGTTCATACATAATCAAAACTCTACACAACCGATATCACAATCGACTTCAAGGCAACATGTAGAAACATAGGCTATTCATGTTCAAATCTTCATATATTTCTCATCATGGACTGATCATCATCTATTCACCATCAATTCACGTAAATAACAATAAAGACCAGCAATTCAACATAAGAGAATCACTATTTAATCAAGAACAAGCATAATCACAAAGCCTATGCAAGAGCTAAACCAATTTTGGAAGGAACATGTGTTCATCATGCAATTGGAGTGAAATCACGTTCAAATCACTGTATTAACTTCAATTCATCATGATTTAATCATTTTAAAATGTTTTGAGAAAGAACCCATGGCTAGATTGGAAGATTGGAAACTTGATCATAAGATTTATTTGAAAAACATTGAGAAGAACTCTCCAAGTGACACGTTACTTGAAGATGAAGGATTGCCATACCTTTTATTAGTTGAAAACCTCTTAAACTTGTTGATTCATCCATGGAAAACCCATATTGAATCTGTTCTTGAGCTTCACCAAATATGGTGGTTTCTAGAGAGAGAGTATTTTGGGAGGGAAAGGCTTAAAACATGTGGGTTGATTTTAGAATGGGTTGATCACGTTTTTGATGACTTATATACACCCAAAATTACTTAAATAAACCCATAATAATCAGGTTAGTACGTGGGGTGAATTTCCCATTCACCCCTTTAATTTACAGTACGCAGGCTGCCAATTGCAAGCCGCCCTCGACGATGGTAATGACGGGGCGTCGAGACCATGACGGGCCGTGCCTGGCATCCGTCGCCTGAAACTTAGCCAAAATATGCTTAAGAACTTCCCAAGTCATGTGTCCCTCGACGATACCTGCTCGACGATCCGTTGGTGGACCAACGATCCGTCGTTAGGTCCGTCAATGGACACTGCCCAGGCAGTGTCTTAGGCAGCTTTGGGTCCTTCTTTTGGGGCCTTCTTTTGGGGCCTCTTATGGGGACCTTTAGAAGTCGTAACCGAACGTTTCTAATTTGATTATAAACCTTAACAAGTTATAGACCTTATACATAAATTTCATCCAAAACAAACACCTACAAGACGTCCAAACAGGCCAAGCCCCACCATGACACACGATGAACATCTTAAGGGCTATCTTTTGAACGCCTTGGACGTTCTTGGTCGTTTGACCTCCAAACTTCTCGAAACATCATATTACAACATTAAACATCATTATAAACCATTTGAAGACTTCATAATCTCATGAATCACAGATAATCACATAGAACCACATACGAGGCATTTAGGTGACTTAGTCGTCGAACTTCTTAGTCGTCCTTTGACGTTCGACTTCCAATACCTCTAATATTTTAGCTACTGCCTATATACTATATTTTAAGCATATTTAGGACATTAGAAATTTAAGGAAAACATGTTAGGCTCTAGACACCTTATCTAATTTTTCGGGGTCTTACAAGCACCATACTCAAATTCAGTTGAGTAGTCACGACTTGGGCTAAAGCATACAAAGCCTCTCTAATCTCCCTATTAGTCAACTCCGGGGGAACCACCGGAACCTCATTATCTCCTTCCACATTAGGGACATAATCACCTTGGGGAGGCACTTGAGCACCTTGGAATCTTTTCCCATCTTGAGGATCTTGCTCAACTTGAAGAGAAATCTCCTCAGTCTCCTTATCCTCATCCAACCATCTAGCGGACATCCTTCTAGTATTCATCTCCTATAAATAGAAGGAAACACAATAAGAAGGATACTCATAACATTTACTCTACCACACGACAAAGGAGTAGAAAAGAAGAGAAACTCTATCGTCCTATAGCCTCTCTCCCATAGATGTGTCGCGACTCACACCGATGGTCGAGACTCTACTAGACGTGACTTGATGAGACTTTTTGATTCCTAAGACTACTTTCACAATCCTATGTTCTGATACCAAGCTTGTATCAACTCGAGACCAAACCCTAGAAGATATGGAAATCTCGGATTGCGAACGCGTACTAGACCTCTCGGAGGTCTTATACAAGCCGTTTCATATCATTCATTACATATTCATAGTGAAAAGTAGTGCGGAATTAAAACCTTTCAAAAAACATATCATAGTCTTTAAAACCTCTTTCATATAAAAGTAATAGAAAATACTAAGTCTCAATCTCATAAATCTTAGACACAAGAGTACTTGGGACACGGCCCATACGAAAATACGAATATAGTACTACTAAGTCTATTACAATACTTTAATAAGAAACATAAAAGACATATATGCCCTCGAGTCAAATGAGGACATACTTCAACTTCACTTGAACGGTGCTACTATACTTGTCTTGCTTCCCAAATGCTCCTCACCTACCAACAACTATAGAGATAGATAAAAGCATGGAATTAGTACAACCACATGTACTAAGTATGACATAATGCATAAAAATCATGAAAATGGCCATTTATTAGAAAATATGCATATTTTCATTTAAACATCATAATATAACTATAAGAACAACATTTATCAACTTATAAACACATAAGATAACATTTAAACCAATTATCATAATTTTAGAACCCACCTTACAGTGAGCTCAATTCACTGTACAGTGAAGTACTTCACTGTTAAAGTGAATTCACTTACATTCATATGAAACACCTTCTAGCATGTTGTTATCCCACTAAAAGCTATCATAAGATTCACCTAAGTCATCCAAAGAGAGACCGCCCATACACCCTCTCTAGGCATGCCTAAACGACCCTTAAGACTACTTAGAATGAGACACATACACACCTACAAGACACCAAACACATGACATGTATAAGATATGACATTCTCTTTACCAAGGCTATCAAAAGACATACTTAAGTACTCCTACAGAGAAATACCATACATCCTCTTCAAGGTTAGCTAAATAATCCTTAAGACTTCCTACGTTTACATCATGTCAAACATAACAACCAACTTCTCAAACTAGAGTCATTCCCAAGACTTCCATAGATAAGACATGAAGAGATCATCCCATATGCCCTCTTCACACTTTAACTAAAGAATCCTTAAGTCACTCTTGATTAGGTACTTACTAATTTACATACTTTTTAACATAAGTCATTATTTCATTAGTTCATCAAGAAACATTCATCACATAAAGGAAATTCAAGTAATGGTCTTGGAGAAGACCAAGGGACTCTAGCTAACATCTTCAAAGCCCATTGTGCAATGTCTACATAGCGTCTCATACCACCACCTAAACTTCATAGAACTTCTCTAATGCTAATAGTTATCCCATATGATGAGAATAGGCAATAACCAACATAGACCATGGTAGCATAACGTGGAATTCGGAGTTCTATCCTGCACCGATGAGGTTGTTCTACTTGCCAATGGTAGAACGTGGACACATCCCATGTAGGCACATGGTTAAGGAATATGAAGGGCTTACTTTGTATTCTAGCCTCATACTTTAACTAGAACTACTTCCCTCTTCATACTCACTCGGTGCTAGACTTTGTTCTAATAGATTAATTCACATTAAGGTTCATACAAAGGAGTTCCATATCAAGTTCATAACCCAATTACATTTACCCTCCCAAATAAAGGTCCACTAGGGCTACCTAACTATGGCAAAAAGAAGCTCATCATGATTTTCCTAAGGTTTGATATGATGTCGTTCAAGCCAATCAACCTTAAGTCCATCATACATTACAAGACGGATACCATTACGACTTTCTAATTCAAGGTTCATAACCTTACCATTAGGTTCAAGGTTTCACATAAAGGACACTCTTATCATAATTCAAGGTCTCACATTACATTCATACATTCAAGACTAAGACCTCTAAAATAATAAGTCAAGACATCACATATTCTCTTTCATAGATGCATCCAGTAAGGGACACAAGTCTACCTAAATAAGACACATCATTACTTCACTTTAGCACATATTACATGTCATTCTAGAAGCACATAAGAACAACCATTATCATATTAAAATCATCCTATACACTACAACATCATCATCAATATAACCATTATAGACTCATATATCCAAGTAGGAAACAATCATGCATCAACTCTGAGACTACACACATGAGCACATAGTCATAGTATAACATGATCACCTAATATCTATAGAAGAAACACATACTTTCACATAATTTCACACATAGGTAGATATGATCATACTTCACATAATTAACTATACAAATCAACATAATACTTCAAGTAGTGCCGACAAGACCATGATCATCATAATACTTAAAATAACGCTAAAATAGGGCAGTGTACCACCACTTCATCCTCAATACTTCAATCCAATGCCAAATCATCCAATCCAATACCATAGGACACGTACCCATGGCCATAAACATCAATTCAATGCATAAACTATAATACTCAATGAAATCTAAGTCAATTCAATATCGATTTATCAATTTAAGACCAATTAGACAGCAATTGAATACAATTCTTACATTATTATATAGCCCATAAGAAACTTCACAATAATTCATAAACATTACAGGCATATCAAGTAATCCCATAAAGTAGTCAAAAACTAGGGTTCATCAATTACATGGGTTCATAGGTTAATTAAGTCAAAATCATCTTAATAACAACAATTCAATGACAATTCAATGATTAAAAACATTTAATGCAAGAACCCATGGTAGATCATGAAATTGGTCAAGTTCATTTTTGAAAACTTAATAAAACATCTTTGAAAGTTGGTCTCCTTGATGAAACGAGTTACAAGGATCAAAAGTCATACATCAATGATGCTAATCATCAAATTTGATGAATAATCACCACTCAAATCTCCAACCCAAGCTCTTCCTTGAATTTTGGCTTCAATGGAGTCTTAAGGAACTTCTAAGAGTTTTTGGGTTTTGATTTTTGAAGAATGAAATCTTCTATGTGTTAAAGACTTATATACACATTTTTAAATACCCAAAAGACCCCTTAGTAACCGCCAAACTTTATATTTGGACGTGGGGGGGAATTATAACATCACCCCTCACTTAACAGTGAGGCTGCGCAGGAAACCAGCACCATCGATAGTTGGGCAGTCGACGGACCTTTTGTCCACAAACGGATTGTCCTGTCCTTCCGTTGATTGGTTTAGAGACTTAACATTAGTCTCTTATCTCCCAGGATAATTCCCAATTGACGAGACCAAACAAATGGAGCATCCATTGACCCACTGGGCGTCGATTGCCTCCGTGGTTTGGGCTGTCTTGGGCAGCCTTGGCACCAACTTTAGGTCCTTCCTCAAGGATCCTTGGATGGTCCTTGGAGATGTTTTCTCGAATGTTTCTAACCCAAACATGATTTTATACAAGTTTAGGACCTCTCACATGAATTTTACCCAAAACGAACATGTAAAACTCGACAAAACATGCCTAGACACACAAGATCATTTCAAGGCACATCTTTCGAACGTTATGGACGTTTGATCTCCAAACTTGACGAAACTTGACACACTGCCTATATACATAATAATAACTCAATTAAAGACCTTATAACCTCATTAATCACACATAAACACATAGAACAACATATGAGGCACATAGGTGACTTAGTCGTCGAACGTCTTAGTCTGCCCTTGAATTTTGACTTCCAATGCACCTAACACTTCAGACACTGCCTGAATACCACATAATAGACAATTTTAGGACCTTAGACCATCATGAAAACATTGTTACACTACTAAAAAGACAGTGAATACCGACCTAGAAATACCTACCTCCAGAGGTCGGTATTCCTGAAATACCGACCAAAAACCAACATCCTAGCTTAAGCCGAAAAAAGCTTCGCTATTCATTTCCGACCCCTGGAGGTCGGTATTTACTGAACTCTCGAGGTCAGCTTTAATTTAAGTAGGTAAAATACTTTATATTATTTTCCGACTTCCGGAGATCATTTTAATATATTTGTTTATTTTTTATTTTTATTATTTCCGTCTTCCGGAGGTCACAATATTTAATTATTATTTCCGTATTCCGGATGTCGGTATTTTGATTACTTATTTTTTAGATTCCGACCTCTGGAGGTCAGTATTTTTATTTCTTATTTTTTAGATTCCGACCTCTGGAGGTCGGTATTTCTTCTACAAAACTGGCAGCATTGAGCTGCAATTTTAGTATCCCACCTGCATATTTATATCAAAACAACCCAAAGAATTCCAAATAACCTATTTAAAAATAATATTCCTCCAACTTAAAGATATCCAAATGAGTTATTTCAAAATAAACTTCATCCAACCAAAACAACACAATATTTTCAACATATACATTAAACTATTTCAAAATAAACTTCATCCAACTTCAAAATTAACTAAATACGATCAAACAATTACAAAAATATAGATGTCTAAAATGTCAAACCAATACAACTATTCCTTATCACCATCACTCTCCTCATCACCATTATCATTTTTATCACCCTCCTGATCAGCTCCATCCTCACTGCTTGCCGGACATGGAGGAAGAATATTTCCTCATCCAAAAAGAAAAGTTAGTTGGGCCTGAAATGCTGCATACCTCTTGTTCTCTGCATATAAAGAACATAACATCTTTCTAAGTGTAATAAGTTTAGTTTTAACTTAATTTCAACACTATATTCACCAACAAAATCACATTAACTTATTTAAAGAACGTAACAACTTTCTAAGTCTAATTAGTCTACTTTTAACTAAATTCAAAGACTATATTCACCAACTAAATCACATTTACTTATTTGAAGAACCTAACATCTTTCTAAGTCTAATTTGTTTAGTTTTAACTTAATCCCAACACTATATTCACCAACTAAATCATATTAACTTATTTAAAGAACTTAACATCTTTATAAGTCTAATAAGTTTAATTTTAACTTAGTTCCAACACTATATTCACCAACTAAATCGTATTAACTTATTTAAAGAACTTAACAACTTTCTAAGTCTAATTTGTTTAGTTTTAACTTAATTCCAACACTATATTCACTAACTAAATCACATTAACTTATTTAAAGAACTTAACAACTTTCTAAGTCTAATTAGTTTAATGTTAACTTAATTTCCACACTATATTCACCAAATAGATGACATTAACTTATTTATAGAATTTAACAAGTTTCTAAGTCTAGTTAGTTTAGTTTTAACTTAGTTCCAACACTATATTCACAAACTAAATCACATTAACTTATTTAAAGAACTTAACATCTTTTTAAGTGTAGTTAGTTTAATTTTAACTTAGTTCTAACACTATATTGACAAACTAAATCGCATTAACTTATTTAAAGAACTTAAAAACTTTATAAGTGTAATTAGTTTAGTTTAAACTTAATTCAAACACTTTATCACCAGCTAAATCACATTAACTTATTAAAAGAACTTAACATATTTCTAAGTGTAATTAGTTTAGTTTTAACTTAATTCAAACACCATATTCACAAAAAATATTGCATTACTTATTTAAAGAACTTAACATCTTTCTAAGTGTAATTAGTTTTAGTTATAACTCAATTCCAACACTATATTCACCAAATAAATCAGATTTACTTATTTGAAGAACTTAACATCTTTCTAAGTCTAATTAGTTTAGTTTTAACTCAATTTCATCACTATATACACCAACTAAATCATATTGACTTATTTAAAGAACTTAATATCTTTCTAAGTCTAATTAGTTTAGTTTTAAAATTATTTCAACACTATATTCACCAACTAAATCACATTTACTTATTTGAAGAACTTAACACCTTTCTAAGTGTAATTAGTTTAGTTTTAACTTAATTCAAACACTATATTCACCAACTAAATCACATTAACTTATTTAAAGATCTTATCAACTTTCTAAGTCTAATTAGTTTAGATTTAACTTAATTCAAACACTATATTTATCAACTAAATCACATTGACTTATTTAAAGATATTAACATCTTTCTAAGTGTAATTAGTTCAGTTTTAACTTATTTCCAACACTATATTCACCAACTAAATCACATTTACTTATTTGAAGAACTTAACATCTTTCTAAGTGTAATTAGTTTAGTTTTAACTTAATTCAAACAATATATTCACCAACTAAATCACATTAACTTATTTAAAGATATTAATAACTTTCTTAGTCTAATTAGTTTAGTTTTAACTTAATTCCAACACTATATTCACCAAATAAATCACATTAACTTATTTAAAGAATGTAACAACTTTCTAAGTCTAATTAGTTTAGTTTTAAATTAATTCCAACACTATATTCACAAACTAAATCACATTAACTTATTTAAATAACTTAACATCTTTCTAAGTGTAATTAGTTTAATTTTAAGTTAGTTCCAACACTATACTGACCAACTAAATCGTATTAACTTATTTAAAGAACTTAACAACTTTATAAGTGTAATTAGTTTAGTTTTAACTTAATTCAAACACTATATTCACCAACTAAATCACATTTACTTATTTAATGAACTTAACATCTTTCTAAGTGTAATTAGTTTAGTTTTAACTTAATTCCAACACTATATTCACCAAATAAAATCGCATAACTTATTTGAAGAACTTAACATCTTTCTAAGTGTAATTAGTTTAGTTTTAACTTAATTCCAACAATATATTCACCAACTAAATCACATTAATTTATATAAAAGAACTTAACATTTTTCTAAGTGTAATTAGTTTATTTTTAACTTAGTTCCAACACTATATTGACCAACTAAATTGCACTAATTTATTTAAAGAACTTAACAACTTTCTAAGTGTAATTACTTTAGTTTTCACTTAATTCAAACACTATTTTCACCAACTAAATCACATTTACTTATCTAAAGAACTTTACATCTTTCTAAGTGTACTTAGTTTAGTTTTAACTAACTTTCAACACTATATTTACCAAATAAATCGCATTACTTATTTGAAGAACTTAACATCTTTCTAAGTGTAATTAGTTTAGTTTTAACTTAATTTTATCACTATATTCACCAACTAATCACATTAACTTATTTAAAGAACTTAACAAGTTTCTAAGTCTAATTAGTTTAGTTCTAACTTAATTGAAACACTATATTCACCAACTAAATCACATTTACTTATTTGAAGAACTTAACATCTTTCTAAGTCTAATTAGTTTAGTTTTCACTTAATTTCAACACTATATTCACTAACTAAATCACATAAACTTATTTAAAGAACTTAACATATTTCTAGGTTAATTAGTTCAGTTTTAACTTATTTCCAACACTATATTCACCAACTAAATCATATTTACTTATTTGAAGAAATTAACATCTTTCTAAGTGTAATTAGTTTAGTTTTAATTTAATTCAAACACTATATTCACCAACTAAATCACATTAACTTATTTAAAGATATTAATAACTTTCTTAGTCTAATTAGTTTAGTTTTAACTTAATTCCAACACTATATTCACCAAATAAATCACATTAACTTATTTAAAGAATTTAACAACTTTCTAAGTCTAATTAGTTTAGTTTTAAATTAATTCCAACACTATATTCACAAACTAAATCACATTAACTTATTTAAATAACTTAACATCTTTCTAAGTGTAACTAATTTAATTTTAAGTTAGTTCCAACACTATATTGACCAACTAAATCGCATTAACTTATTTAAAGAAATTAACAACTTTATCAGTGTAATTAGTTTAGTTTTAACTTAATTCAAACACTATATTCACCAACTAAATCACATTTACTTAATTAATGAACTTAACATCTTTCTAAGTGTAATTAGTTTAGTTTTAACTTAATTCCAACACTATATTCACCAAATAAAATCGCATTACTTATTTGAAGAACTTTACATCTTTCTAAGTGTAATTAGTTTAGTTTTAACTTAATTCCAACAATATATTCACCAACTAAATCACATTAATTTATTTAAAGAACTTAACATCTTTCTAAGTGTAATTAATTTAATTTTAACTTAGTTCCAACACTATATTGACCAACTAAATTGCACTAAATTATTTAAAGAACTTAACAATTTTCTAAGTGTAATTAGTTTAGTTTTCACTTAATTCAAACACTATATTCACCAACTAAATCACATTTACTTATCTAAAGAGCTTTACATCTTTCTAAGTGTACTTAGTTTAGTTTTAACTAACTTTCAACACTATATTTACCAAATAAATCACATTACTTATTTGAAGAACTTAACATCTTTCTAAGTGTAATTAGTTTAGTTTTAACTTAATTTCATCACTATATTCACCAACTAAATCACATTAACTTATTTAAAGAACTTAACAAGTTTCTAAGTCTAATTAGTTTAGTTCTAACTTAATTCAAACACTATATTCACCAACTAAATCACATTTACTTATTTGAAGAACTTAACATCTTTCTAAGTTAAATTAGATTAGTTTAACTTAATTTCAACACTATATTAGCTAACTAAATCACATAAACTTATTTAAAGAACTTAACATATTTCTAAGTGTAATTAATATAGTTTTAACTTAATTCCAACACTATATTCACCAACTAAATCACATTAACTTATTTAAAGAACTTAACAAACTTCTTAGTTACAACACTAGATGGACACAAATCGATCTTGCAAGAAAATCGATTTTGTTATCAATAGGATCAACTAGTGTTGATACTTATAATTATTAACAAATATATTATTTCTAAATTTAAAGTTAAGTGTTAACACTAGATGGACACAAATCAATCTTGCAAGAAAATCGATTTTGTCATCAATAGGATCAACTAGTGTTTATACTTATACATAACAAATATATTATTTCTAAATTTAAAGCTAAGTGTAAACACTACATGGACACAAATCGATCTTGCAAGAAAATCGATTTTGTCATCAATATGATCAACTAGTGTTGATACTCATAGGTAACAAATATATTATTTCTAAATTTAAAGCTAAGTGTCAACACAAGATGGACACAAATCAAGTAGGTTGATACAAACACATTATAGAAAATAATTGTACTTGAACTTTAGAGATTTCGAATCACCAAACCTTATCTCCTACTTTGATGAAAAAAATAGTATAATCTTGTATCAACTTTTTTATATGTTGAGCGTCTTGAGTTGCCTAGCACGAAAAGAGGAGAATAAATTAAGAATAAATTAGGAAGAGTAACATTATTTTTTTCTTAAATAAGGTGAGCCAAATCAGATTATTTTAAATTAATTTTTTCCAGATATAGGAGTAGTAAGAATTTTTATACTATGCAATTAAGGGAATAAGGATCAATTAAGTTATAATCAAAGGGAGTAAATTAACACAATTATTTATTTATTTCCTTAATCAAAAATCCGTTGCCAAGTTACTGTTAATTAACATTGCACATGTTCCACTCAAGGGAAATTATTTTAGGGAAGACAATAACACATAACTTAAAGTTAAGCTCCAAACATACAACATCATATAAATTTTTTACTGTATACATACAAGTAATAATCTAATACCCCGCTAAAACTTAAGGTCAAGTCAGAAACCGCGGAATCTCATTTAAAATTAAAAAATGAACCAAAACTTAGCTAAAGGGCAATCCTTCAAGGAGTGAGTTATCACTCTAAATTAATGGCAGAAACCGCGCCAGCAATTACAATGATATTGGAACCAAGAATACGCTCATAACTAAGGAAAATAGCTAAGTTAACTGTCATTCCATGTCAAAATGGACAAAATTCAATAACACACTAAGTCCAAAAAAAATCAGAAAATCACAGATTTAAGATCAAAATAGCATAAATAAAATTTATATATTCAGGCAGTCATACATCCAAATTGGTAAAAGAAGAACAAAGCTATTAAAAGGTGAGATGATATTTTAGGAGACGTTTACCCGAACGGATCTGTTGAGATACGTCATTCCGATCGAAACCCGGTCTTTCGCCGGAGTTCTTTGGCCCTAGCTTCTGTGATTTTCCTTTTGATGCAGTGTTGTTTTCGCAGCTGTTGCTGCTCCTGGTCCGGAGTTCCCCATTTCCGTGCAGCTACTGGCCGGTGTTGCTGGTTCCTTCGCCAGGCATTGCTGTTGGTCGCTGCTGCCTGGCAGTCCTTGCCGGAGCTGCTGGTGCTTCTACTGTCTCTGCAAAAAGGAAGAAGAAAAGAAAAGGAGAAGAACAAAGGGAAGACGGAGGGGGAAACAAACGGAAAGAAAAGGAGAAAGGGAGAGGAGAAGAGGGAGGCAGAGAGAGGGAGGCGGAGGGGAGCCAGAGAAGAATGGAGAGAGAGAGGTGACTGACGATGGAAAGAGATGGGAGAAGAGAGGCGCCGGGAGGGAGGAAGCTCTCACTTGCGATGGATGATCTCGCCGGAGGAGCGACGTGAGAAGAGAGGGGATGCTGGCGGCAGTGAGAGAGAGAGGTGGCGCCGGAAAAGGGAGAGAGGGAGAGGAGAGAATGGTGGCTGCCAAGGAGGAGAGAAGAAGCTGAGTGAATTGGGTTTTAGGTCTTTTGTTGTTAAAGTAGGAGATAGGAAAAGTTGATCTCAACTGTTAGATTAGATAGAGATAGAGGGTTAGGATTCGATTAGAATTTAATTATTTAAACAGACGGATGAGATTAATAGATGAAGACTTAAAATCAGATTTTGGGTTGACATAGAATGACAAAAATTGCAATAAATTGGCTAGAATTAGAATGAAAGAGTGGCTATGACTGAAATAAAATTGAAAGGAATTAGAGTATAATGGGCTACAATTTAAATGATTTTGAAGAAAATTTAGGAATTACTATTTAATAAAAATACTACATATATTAAAGTATTTTTATATAATGGAAAATCACTTAAATTTTAAAATGTTTAACTAAATAATTATTTTGAAATTTATTAATATTTTAATAATACTTACAATAGTTTTATAAAGCAAATATACTAAACTTACATAATAATTTTTGCGAAATCGACTAAAATTCTAAACTTAAAATAACTTTTAAAATACGTATTTAATCAAATAGCGTTCCTAAAAATGATTAAAGGTCGGTCAAACTTGGGTGTCAACATTAGCTCTTCACCTCTACATCATAACATGAGATATTAATGTCACGATTAGACGACGGACTAATATATTTGTACATTACTCTAGAAATATAAGTATAATTATATCCTAATTCATATCAACGTTTATACTCTGATATATATATATTATTTTAATTTATTCCATGAAGTCTAACTTGTTATTTATAAAAGTATACAAAATTGTTACACTTTTTGAACAATTAATTGTAAGTCTCCAATTAAATTTTAGTATTATGCTAAATAGCAAAAATTATGATTAATAAAAATATTTTAAACAAACCCACTTCCGGTTGTCGCTTTTATTAAAATGAATTAGATATAATAAAAATATACCGACATCATGAGGTCGGTAAAACATTAAATTTTAAGATAATTGAAAGTAATCATATTAAATAAATAATATTGACATCGAGCGGTATATATATATATATATATATATATATATATATCAATTATATGAATTTTATTTTACCGATCAATGAAAGTTTATCAATATCAATTCTAATATATAAATCTCTTTAAATTGATCATCGATATTTATTTAATTGATAATATATTTCATATATAATTAATTAACATATTTCATACTCAGATGAAGTATCCTTTACATGTCATCATAATTAGGAAGTGATCACTACACTTGAAATACATTCAAGATCGAAAGTATATAATAATACTATCTCGCATTTCATACTCGAATAGATTATATGTTAGCTCTTCACCTCTACATCATAACATGATATATTAAGTTCACGATTAGACGACGGACTAATAGATTTGTACATTACTCTAGAAATATAAGTATAATTATATCCTAATTCATATCAACGTAGTTTCATACTATAAATATGAATTATATATATATTTTTAATTTTTCACGAAGTCTAACTTTTTATTGATAAAGTATATAAAATTATTACACTTTTTGAACAATTAATTGTAAGTTTCAAATAAAATTTTAGTATTAAGCTAAATAACAAAAATTATGATTATTAGAAATATTTTAAACAAACCAACCTCCGGATGTCGCTTTTATTAAAATGAATAAGATATAATAATAAAAATATCGATCTAATGAGATCGGTATCATATTAAATTTTAAGAAAAATAAAAGGAATCATATTAAATAAATAATATTGACATCGAGAGGTCGGTATTTTATATTAGTTTATTTTTTATCTTATATAAAACCGTCATCCACAATACGATTTATTTAAAGTTAATTGCACAAAATATTTAAATTAAAACTAATTAAATTGCATGATATTTAATTTTACTGATTTTTGGAAGTCGGTATTATAATATTTTTTGTTTTTTAATTTACGCAAAATCGTTCTCATGAGGTCGGTATTTAACTGAAATAACACCACCGACCTCATGAAGTCGATATTTAGACGAAGAAAAGATACCGACTTCATGAGGTTGGTATTTGGATGAAATAAAAATACCGACTTCATGAGTCGGTATTTGGATGAAATATAAATACCGACTTCATGATGTTAGTATTTGGATGAAATAAAAATACCGACCTCATGATGTCGGTATTTAGATATGGATGAAATAAAAATACCGACCTCATTAGGTCGGTATTTAGATGAAAGATAAATACCGATCTCATGAAGTCGGTATTTAGATGAAGTAAAAATACCGACCTCATGAGGTCGATATTTGGATCAAGAAAAAATACCGACTTCATGAGGTCGGTATTTGGATGAAATATAAATACCGACTTCATGATGTCAGTATTTAAATGAAATACCGACTTCATGATGTCAGTATTAGGATGAAATAAAAATACCGACCTCATGATGTCGGTATTTGGATATTGATGAAATAAAAATACAGAAAATAAAATATGTTTATTCATTTATTTTATTTAATACCAACATCAAGAAGTTGGTTTTTATTGTAATTAATTTTTTCCGCGAAAAATACGACAGTTTGAGGTCGGAAAATTTTTTTCGCGAAAAATACCGATCGTTTGAGGTCGAAATTGTTTTTGCGCGAAAAATACCAACTGTTTGAGGTCGGAATTTTTTTCCCTCCTTATTTTGCATAAAAACCAACTAGTTTTATTCTTTTTAACAATACTGACCTCCGGAGGTCAGAAATTACCGACATCATTTGAGGTCGGTAATTTTTAGGTCGGTATTCACTGTTTTTTTAGTAGTGTTAGACTCTATCTTTACCTAAGTCATTTTCGGAATCTTACAATAGTCCTTTCATTACAATTCATATAAGTGAGTTTAGGAAATTTACATATCACATCATAATAAGACACATTGGTAAATAATCACCATCCTTATAACAATTACATCTTAGCAACCACCTCACAAACCATACTCGAGACATTTCAATTGAACATCATACCTACCCTATCAATCCTAATACAAGGCATACTCAAATACAACATCATGACTTAATCACAATTAACCATATTTGAAGTAAAGAATAGGGATCACAAGACTTACCAAGTCTCCTTCATAATTCATCAAGGTCTTACTACAAACATTAACTCAACCCAAATTGGGTGTAGCATCATCATATAACAATACCCAACA
Organism: Solanum lycopersicoides; assembly: GCA_022817965.1. NCBI lineage: Eukaryota > Viridiplantae > Streptophyta > Magnoliopsida > Solanales > Solanaceae > Solanum > Solanum lycopersicoides. The sequence goes on along the minus strand of CM040629.1, from coordinate 46,868,840 downwards.
TCATAACAAGGTTAACTGAATCATTGCATCACACTTCATTACTAGTTCATAGCTTAAGACAAGAGACATAAGTCAAAGTCATCATAGATGTCAATTACTCAAGAACTAGCATTATAGGACTATAATTCATCCTAAGTTAGTCATGATTGATACGTCAATATCATAGGATAGTAATTCAACCAATAACCAATTCAATTGAACCAACATTACTCAATTCACATCAAGATCACAACCTAGGGTTAAGGTGAATAGGTCATCTTCTACAAACTAGACCAATCCATCAAGATATCACATAATCGAAATAAAATATATGTTAATACATTCATAATATCCAAAATAAATCATAAACACGTCAATTTTTACATGATCAATTTCGAGATTGAAAAAGACCCACATGAAAATTCAACTCTGAAATCACTTTGATGGAACCCTTTGAGGAAAGAAATCTCAAAGGTGAAAGGAATCCCTTACCTTTCTAATTGATGAATATTGATGGAGAAATTCAACCCTTTGCATCCATTGAACCCACCCCTAGCTTGGTCTTCAATGGAGTTCTTCACTAGAGAGAGAAAGAAGAGAGAAGGAAGAGAGTTTTTGGTTTGTGAATAATGATAGCTTAGATTAGTCTAATTAGGATAAAGATTTATATAGGTTCTTAACTAAGTTGATTAGACCTCCTTTAACACCTAATTAACCTCCGAACTAAGACAACTAATTAAATGAACTAAATGAAAATGTGGAGCAAAACACATGCCTCACTAAATGAAAACGTAGAGAAAATTACACTTCACTAAAGAAGTATAAGCGGTCGTATCAAGTAAAGAACCAAAATGTTAGGTTGGGGTCGATCCCACGAGGAAAATGATTTAGACTTAACTTTAATCTACGATTACTTTTATTTAGTCAAATCCTTTTCGAAAACAAACAATTAAAAGGGGGGGGGGGTTGCGTAACAAAAGTACTTAATTAAGCCTAAGTAAACAAATAGCAAGTTCAAATATTTGATGTTTATCAAGTAATGAGAGAAACTAGGGTGTAAGTATTCCCCATAGGTTCATAACGCAGTAACCCTAGCTATAACAACTCTTTCAAAGTATCTTGCATGCAAAGTGATAAGTTATGTATCCCTAATTCCTTGGTCCGACAACTAGTGAATTTCACTTCGCACCTTGGTCCGGCTTTGTGTGTGTACTTTACTAAACCTTACCTTTTACCTCATATTAAACATCATAATCGATGTATGGCTTAGTTATTACTTCGCATCAATCGACACTAGCCTATTAGATAGTGTATACTAAATCTACGTTGATAATTCTTTTCTTATTATGTACCTCCTTGGTCCAGCAGGTAGCAACAAGGCGAGTTCTAACGTTGGCCACCGTTAAAAGGACTTCTAAACGAAAGAATTATCAATACATGCAAGAAACTATTCTAGAATTGTTATTTTAGTTAGTTCTACTTTGTTAATTACCCATGGTTCCCACAACCCTAGTTGTGGATTTAGTTACCCATGTTAAGAATTACACAATTCATATTGATTAGACAAGAATATATGTACTTACTTTAACTAGTTTGAAGAAAATCCAGAAAATCACTTGAATTAATCAAAATATTGTAAGAATCAATTGCGGAAAAGTGAAGTATTTTCCAAAACCCAAAATTCAACAACCAACAATACAAATCTCAAAATTACCAAAGAGTCTAACTCCCAAAAACGAGGTTTTTGGTCCTATTTATATTATAAGAACCCTAAACATAAAGGGAAACCTAAATAAGGAAAATCTGTCAAAAAATGCATCTCGCGTCGACGACCTGCAACGATGGACCGTCGAGGCAACGACGGAACGTCGACGCCTCCGTCGGTCAATACTTTAACTCTATTTTCAGCTGCTTTCTACTCCAACTCTCTGTTACAATCGACGGACCAAGACGATAGTCCGTTGACAGGACGACGGTCCGTCGTTGGCCTTCGTTGCTCCACACTTTGAATCTTTTCAAATCGGGTATTGGGGCTACATTCTCTTAACACCAACGGATCACCAGGACGGTCCGTCGATGAGACGACGGACCGTCATCCCTTCCGTAGCCCCACACTTGGTCAGAATTCCCCGATATTTCCTGGCAGCATAACATCTTCATGGCGACGGTTGCCACCTACGGACCGTCGATGGCTCCGTAAGTCATCTTTTCTACAATTTTCAGCACATCTTCAGCGTTTTCATTCTGGATAGTTTTTCTGGCAAACACAAAGAAAAATACATTAAAACTACTACAAAAAAGGCCTTAGACACACACTAAACTTAAGAAAAAAGCATTGAAAGTACCGTAAAACCACGGTACATCAACACCCTTAACTTAAATTCATTGTTTGTCCTCAAGCGATGCACTATGACTCACCACAACACTTTTGTACACAAGTATCTTCATTTAAGCTTTCTCAATCATCTGGCTATCAATCCCGATTATTTTCATTATGTTCATGCATGATATCACTATTAGGCTCGCTCATGTGGATCAGACCATGACACAGACTCACCACGAACCGACACGTCTCCTCTTTTATCTCTCACCAGGGTGCCAACTTTCCAGTATTGCAACTAATGTACTTACTTCAAAAACAATATCCTCCTTTTTAACACAGTGATTTCAGTTTGAGTATAATGATTATTTTTCAACAGTACTCACTCTCATAACAACTTCTCACCTTATTGATACTTGTCGCCACAGGCTTGCCCTTATTTTCACTACTTTAAGCTCACCATATTAGACTCTTAGGATCACGATAGGACTTTCTTAGCTTGTAACGTAGGCTCAGGGTTATGTAGGGTACATTTGGATGCATTTTAGTGACTTGTTGCCCTCCTTGACATAACGACTAAGAGTCCTACCTTTTCATCGTTTATTCCGCCCTATTCTTGATTTTCTTATATAAAATTTTTCCTTGCTTTTGTCCTTTCTTTCTCCTTTTATGTAAATGACTCTTCTTTTTCTAATACTTTTTAAAAAAATTTAAAAATTTTCACTTGATTTCAACTTTGCTTGAGTCACTTTTCTTTTCTTCTTTTTCTCTCTTTATTCTTTCAACCCCACTTTCCGGAGCATTCCTCATAACAACCACCCTCAACTCATATCTTTTCCATGAGTCAAGGTACACAATACCCAAGGTTGGGTCAGGGACAAGACGAGGTTGTTTTATGCATTAGCCACCCTCAACTTTTGCTTTTGGCATAAGCTGCACCTTAGCCACCCTCAACTTATGCTTTTGGCATAAGCTGAGGTGAACATGTCCAAGGAGGGACCAAGGCCAACACATTGTTCCAAAAAAAGATAAATTTGGGTAGAAAAGAAAGGTCGATTTTAAGCTCAAATCATTTGGATCAAGAAGGGATTAATTTCATTTGGGTTTCTTTTATCTAGGCTAAAGATTTGCTATCTTTGAACAAGGGCCTATGAGCCTTTCCTAATTGTCTATCACAGATTACTTTTAGCAGGACTAACCGGGCAAGTTCTAGCTTAGTACCAAAGGTGGAATATCCAACTTTCCTCACACTCACTTAACACCTCATTACCCTACCAGATTATCAGCCACCTAGTTTGAGCTTTAGATTGAGGGTCATGCAGTGGTGTATCTCTATGTCATGCTTAGATCCACACATTCATCATTCACTATGCCTAATCATGCAAGTATTTTTTTTAAAACACGATATCATTATATTTAGCCATCATGCTTCTAATTTCATATCTATACTATGTACAAGATACTAACGTGCCATTTCAACAATAAAACAACCAGTCTCTTGGGGAAAAAGAACACAGGCAAGAAAACCCCAAGAGAGGATCGTGAGTTGGGCTACTCAGACTTCACCCTAGCACTCACTTTCCATTTACCCCACACCCAACAAAAGAGCATGTATTTGTCCCCAATGCATAAAAAAATATAAAATAGGGTGGTAGGTGAAGCAAACCTAAGGCTCATAGCGCCGATGATCAACAAGCTGGCGGGTCCAGTTTCCCAGAACTCAAGACGCTCTCTCTTCCTAGCTCGAGTCTCATCCTCCTCTCTGGATCGGTGCCTCTTTATATGCTCACGTGGCGGAAGCGGTGGCGCAACAGTGGTCAGGAAAAGAGAAACCAACACCGTATCCTCAGCAGGCTCCACATATGTGGCCTCAGACTCAGGCACCCGGGCCTCCAGAATGGCATCCATATCTGCCCACAAACTTGCCACAACAGCCTTGAAAGTCGTCTAATCTACTGTAGGGACTGTCCGGGCAAGAAACCTCAACTCAAATGCGTCAAGGCTCTGGTGGACCTCCATAATTTGCCTCTTGGTCTGCTGGGCCATCTTTTTCTCTATCCGCTCTTCCACCTCAGCAATGGACTTCTACATCCAAGGCTAGATATGATGCAGAAGTGTGGCCATTTGGGCCTCTAATTTCTGGACCCTAGCGATCGGGATCAGTGCTGCAGATGGGGTGGAGCGGGAGGAGCTCGGAGCTGTGCTAGTACCCGGGATAGACTCAACCGGGGTCGTGTTGGTAGGCTATGATGTAGCCTGATCAGACCCTCGGGATTGCCCTACAGTGTATGCCAAGTTCTCACCAAGCGGCTGCACCTCTGCTCTGGGCCCTCTGTTGGGATCCAACTCATTGGCCTGATCCCGGATGAGACCGATATGAACCTGGCTAGTCAGGGTCTTGAGCACATCAATGTGCCACACGGGCACTCCAGCAGACATGCACAACTCAAAAATCATGCAAGGGAAGGGGTAAGTAGTGCTGGCCTTAAAGGCCCTCTCATGAATGACAGCCTACAACAGCCACGCAAAATCCACCTCTAACCCAGCAACCATGACAGCTATCAGCACTGCTCTATCCCATGTAACAATATTATCAGCAATGGGAGAGAGGCAATGACGGACCAAAAGCCATAAGAATTTGGCCGTGAATGTGAGGTTGGCCTTCTTTATTCCTCCTTTGGGATCCAGCACCCAATCAACACCCTCGCCATCCAAGGAGATGTTTTGGGCTATCCACCTCTTAGTGGTCTCTCTCAGCACTCTCTCACGCTGGAAACGGCCGTCCTTGATAATCTTCCACCGATAGTCAAACTCAGGAGTGAGGGGGGCCCTGGTGGCATCAGTGTCAGAACCATATAAAAATCTGCTAATGGCGGGCAAGGATATATCCACCCGCTTGCCACGGACACGAAGATGCTCAAGTGGTGCGTGTTTGGCGGGGTTAGACCGCTTGTCCAAACTAGCCCTGAGAGTCACCACATAAGCTGGTAGAACTCCCTCACAACCTCCTCGCTATAACGGCCCAAAGTCCTAGCCGTCCACTCTAGCCGATGGCGTGTGAACAGGTCATGTATAGCTGGCATCGTGGGAAGACTTCCGGTAAGAACTCGCCGCTCGACTGTCAGAGTCTGAGTCATGACCCCCTTGTCGTTGAGCAGCTTCGCATCCCTGTATATCTGATATTGGCAATCGACACATCACCGGTTGGGATGATCAGCAACCGGTGCGGGGACATCGGCCAGGGGTGCTGGAGTAGAATCCGTACTATCATCCTCCTCAGACGAGGCAGAGTGGACCGATGTAGCTGGAGCAGTGGACCCATGTGAAGATAAAGCTTTCTCAGACCCGGAAGCCTCCGTAGAGCCAGACGCTCCCTCAGAAACTGCAGCAGACCCATATGGTGTGCAGGTCAGTATGCGCTCCTCATTAGACTGGGAGGTAGTGACTACGCCGAACTCCACCCTCTTTGGCATGCTCCGAGAGGTCCTAGCAGCATCTGGGTGCCTGGGGGCACGTATTCGGGGTCGCGTTCAGCATCGGACGACCCAATCACCAACCGGCGAGAAGGGGCGACAGACTTGGAACGTCCTTGAGAGTAGAGTAAGTCTTGCTTGGGTGCCATATGTACTTGCAAGGAGGGGTTATTAGTACCAATAGAAGCATGCAACACACTCAAAAAAATCAAACACAGAGGGGGAAACACAAATATAGTAGTGATGCAGAACTACAGATTGTCTGACGGACCGTCGATGGAACGACGGTCTGTCAGTGGGGGTCCGTTGGTGGACACTTAGAAAATTTATTTTGAAAAGTTTCAGAACAATGGTTCTGATAAAGACGACGAACCTACAGGACGGACCGTCGACTGAACGACGGACCGTCAGTGGGGGTCCGTCGATGGACCCTTAGAAACTTTTTTAATTCTTAAAAAACATAGTTTCTGTTAAGGACGACGGACCTGCAAGACGGACCGTCGACTGAACGACGGACCTGCAGGACGGACTGTCGACTAAAGGACGGTCTGTCAGTGGAGGTCCAAAATTTGATACGCTCAAACTTACTTCTCAAATAAGAAGTAAAGCGGTCATATCAAGTAAAGAACCCAACTAATGAGGTTGGGATCGATCCCACAAGGAAAATAGTTCAGACTTAACTTTATTGTATTATTACTATTATTTAGCTAACTGTTTTCCAAAAAACAACTAAAAGATAAAAAGGGGGGTTTTATTTCTAAATTAATGAGAATGATTAACTAAATAAGATCGAACAACTAACAAATTTAACTTTCGGAGTTTTAATCAAATTGTAAAATTAACTAGGGCTTTAGTGTTCCCCACAGGTTCCTAACTTGGTAAATCTAACTATAACATCTCTATCCTGATATCTTACATGTAAAGTGATAAGTTAGGTATCTCTAAATCCTTGGTCCGGCATCTAGAGAATTTCACTCCGCACCTTGGTCCGGCTACGTGTGTTGCTATACTAACCCTTATCTTTACCTCACATTAAACATCGTATTCGGTATTTGACTAAGCTATTAACTCGTACCAACTAATACTAGTCTATTAGATAGTATACACTAAATCTATGTTGATAATTCTATTTCCTATTATCTACCTCCTTGGTCCGGCAGGTAGCATTAAGGCGAGTTCTAACGTTGGCCACCGTTAAAAAGAATTCTAAACGAAAGAATTATCAATACATGCAAGACACCACTCTAGAAATTGTTATTGAAGTTAGATTTCTACCTTGTTATTCACCCATGGTTCCCACAACCCTAGCTATGAGGTTTAGTTACCCATGTTCGTAATTACACAATTCATATCGTTAATGGAAGAGTTCATGCACTTACTTTTATGAAAACGAATAATTTCCCAGAATTCAACTTGATTAATCACCGAAATCCACAACAATCAATTCCCGGAAAATATCTTAATTTCCGAAATTAAGAGTTTACTAATATAATCGAAGAACTATAAACTAAAAATTATCCAGAAAGTCTAACCTCAAAAACGAGGTTTTTCCAACTATTTATAAGAAAAATATAAACCTAATCAAATAAGGATTCTATTTACTAAAAATCTATCCAAACGCGTCTGGGTCGACGGACCACGTGACGGACCGTCATGGACACGACGGACCGTCATAGCTTCCGTCGTCCCATACTTCACATCTTCTCATGTTGCTTTCTTCATTCCCCTCGACGGATAGGTATGACGGACCATCGCAAGCATGACGGCCCGTCGAGGGTCTTCGTTCCAATACACTTGAACTTTGGAATTTTGGGTACTGGGATTACTCTCTGATAGTTATGACGAACATGCAGGACGGACCGTCGTAGCTGTGACGGTCCATCACGAACTTCCGTAATCCCACACTTGGTCAGACTTCCCCATTTCCTTCAGCAACTTCTTCCTTCACTACGATGCCACCTACGGACCATCACAGCCGCGACGGACCGTCATAGGCTCCGTATGTGGTCTCTTCTGCAATTCTTTCTCAAAAACTCTCGCGTTCTTCCTTAGACAGATTTTCTGCAAACAAAGAGAAACTTATATCAAAATCAACACAAAAAGGCTCTCGACACACACTAAACTTAAGGAAAAAGTATTAGAAATACCGTGAAACCACGGTACATCAACACCCTCAACTTAAATTCGTTGTTTGTCCTCAAGCGACGCACTATGACTCACTACAAATTCTTTGTACAAAAGTATCCATATTTTAACTTCCGCAATCATTTGGCTATCAATCTCGATTATTCTCATTATGTTCATGCATGGTCTCACTATTAGGCATTGATTTGTGTAGAATCAAACCATAACCCAGATTTACTACGCAATGATGCCTATCCTCTTCAATTTCTCACCGAGATGCTAATATTTCTGGTATTACAACTCCTGTCCTCACTTCAAATAACATCCCCATTTTTCACACAATGATTTTAGTTTGAGTATAAGGATCACGTTTCGACACTCACTCTCAGAACAAATTCACCACTCATTTATACATATTGCCATAGGCTTGCCCTTATTTTCACTACTTCAAATTCCTCATACGCACTTAGGATCACAATAGGACTTTTTTAGATTGTAACATAGGCTCAGGGTCAGGTAGGGTGTTTTTAGGTATACTTTAGTGACTTGTTGCCCTCCTTGACATATCATTCTTATTTCGCCCTATTACTCAATTTTCTTTTCACTTTGCTGTTTTCCCTTTCTTATCCTTATGTGTAAGTGACTTTTCTCTTTTCTTGTGTTTATTTGCTTTTTATTATTATTATTATTATTTTTTTATTTTTTATTTTTTATTTTTGTAGTCACTTCTGTTTTATTCTTTCTTTCTCTTCATTCTTTCAACCCCACTTTCCGTGGTTTTCCTTATAGCAGCCACCCTCAACTCATGATTTTGCCATGAGTCAAGGTTCACAATACCCATGGTTGGGTCAGGGCCAAAACAAGGTTGCTTTCTGCATTAGCCACCCTCAACTTATGCTTTTGGCATAAACTGAGGTGCACATGTCCAAGGAGGGACCAGGGCCAACACATTGTTCCCAGAGAAGATCATTTGGGGTAAAAAAAAAAAAAAAGATCTAGTTTAGGCTCAATTCATTTGGATCAAAAAGGGATTAACTTCATTTGGTTTTCTGTTATTTTTTGGCTCAAGATTGACTATTTCGAACAAGGGCCTATGATCCTTTCCTAAGTGATTGTTTTGACTCACTTTCAGTAGGACTAACCAGGCAAGTTCTAGCTCAGTATTAATGGTGGTCATTCGACTTTACCTCACACTCACATGACATTCCTTGCATTCCCAGAGTATTAGACACCTAGTTCAAATCTTAGATTCAGGATCATGCAGAAGTGTATCCTTGTTTCATGTTTCAAACCACACAATTATCACTTACTATGCCTAGTCATGCAAATGATTATCGAGATATCATATTTATATTAGCCATCATGCTTCAGATTTATACTGTGTACATAAGATATGACATGCCGGTTCAACAGTAAAAGTAATCAGTCTTTTGGGGAAAAAGAACACAGGCAAGAAAACCCCAAAAGAGGATCGTGAACTTGGGCTACTCAGCATTTCACCCAAGTGTTCACTTTCCATTTACCCCACCCCCTACAAAAAATATGCAATTGTCCCCAATGCATAGAAAAGTTAAACTACGTAAAAGGGTAAGTGAAGCAAACCTGAGGCGCTAAGCGCCGGTGATCAGCAAGCTGGTGGGTCCGGTTCCCCGGAACCTGCTCCCTGCGTAGTCTGGACATCCTCAGTAATGTCCTCAGCATCCACAGCACCATCAGTAGTGCCTCCCACAGAATCTACAATTTTGGAGCTAGACGCCCCGGCAGCTACTTCTACAGCCCTCAACCTACGGGCCTCCTCATCGGCAATCGAGGCTCTCCTCGCAGATTCCATCTCACGGCGCTCCTTCTTCCTTGCCCTAGCCTCATCCTCCTCTCGACCCCTGCGTCTCTTGACATGCTCTCGTGGGGGAGGTGGTGGAACATCAGAAGTGGTAAACAGGGCGGCCATCACGGTATCATCGGCAGGCTCCGCAGAAGGGACCTCAGACTCAGGCACCCTCGCCTCTAAAATCATATCAAGATCCGCCCGCAGACTCTCAACCGCAGCCTGGAGAGTCGACATGTCCACCGGAGGGGCTGGTCGGGCTAGTACTCGTAATTCAAATGCGTCTAAGCGCTGGTGTACCCCGGCGATCTGCCTCTCTGTGTGCTGTATCATCTTGCGCTCCATGCGCTCCTCTGCCTCAGCAATAGTCTTCTGCATCCACGGCTGAATGTGATGCAGAAGAGTAGCCATCTGTGCCTCAAGTTTCTGAACCCGAGCAAGTGGGACCAGAGTGGCAGAAGGAGCCGAGCGAGAGGAGCTCGGGGCAGTGCTACTACCCGGGATAGACTCGACCGGAGTAGTGTCAGTGTGTACGGAAGCAGCACGGGAAGCATCATGAGCATGCTCTACGGTGTCGGCCAGGTTCTCACCAAATGGGGCCACCTCTGGACGGGGCCCTCTGCGTGGGGCCAACTCATTGGCCTCATCCCTGATGAGGCCGATGTCAACATTTCCTGGCGGGGTCTTGAGCTGGTCAATGTGCCAAATGGGCACACCTGCTGATCTGCACAAAGAGAAAAACATGCAAGGGAAAGGGTAAGTCGTTGTGACCTTGAAGGCCCTCTCGTGCATGACCGCTTGGAGCAGCCAAGCGAAATCGACCTCGAACCCTTCCATCATAGCAACCATCAGCACTGCACGATCCCAAGTGACTATGTTATCCGCAGCAGTGGGGGAGAGACAATGGCGGACGATCAACTAGAGAAACTTGGCCGTAAAGGTCAAGTTGGCCTTCCTGATGGCCCCCTTCGGCTCCATCACCCAATCCGCAGCCTCTCCATCAATAGATAGGTGCAGTGCCATCCACCTCTTGGTGGTCTCTCTCAGTGAAGGCTCACGTAAGAACCGGCCCTCTTTAACAATTTGCCACCGGTAATCAAACTCGGCGGTGAGAGGTGTGCTGGTGGAGTCAGAATCCGTGCCGTACAGATATCGGCGGATGGCTGGTAGGGAGATGTCAACCTGGATGCCTCGTATTCGGACATGCTCAATTGGTGCCTGTTTGGCGGGGGAAGACCGCCTATCGATCTGCGAGCGAAGAGTAGCCACATAAGAGGCATAGAACTCGCGGACTAGCTCCTCACTGTAGCGACCCAAAGAACGAGCCGTCCACTCTAGCCGGTGTCTGGTGAAGAGGGTGTGAATATCTGGCATGGTGGGGAGACTTCCCGTGAGGACCCGCCTCTCCAGTGTAAGAGTCCGTGTCATGACGCCTTTGTCATTGAGAACCTTGGCGTCTAAGTATACCTTGTATTGCCCGTCAACACACCACCGGTTGGGCTGATCGGCAACCGGGGCAGGGACTCCTGTTGGTGAGCCAGGGGTGGAGTCGGTGCTGTCAGCCTCATCATTTGAAGAAGACTGTGTAGCTGTGGCAGGAGCAGAGGCTTCTGCAGACCCAGAGGCTTCCTCTGACCACAAAACTCATAAGGAGCCAGATGCTCCTTCGTCTTGGGCAGCTGACCCAGAAGGAGTGCCGGTTAGTGTGCGCTCCTCATCAGACTGGGAGGCAGTGACTACGCCGGGCGCCACCTTCTTGGGCGTGACTCGCGGTACACGTGGAGCTCGTGCTGGAGTAGCAGTAGGGGGCACGTATTCTGGATCATGCTCATCATCAGAGCCTATCACCAATCGGGCAGACGGGGCGACAGATTTTGAACGCCCACGTGCGTAAACGCGATCTTGTTTAGGTGCCATGATAGGTAGTACCTGTAACGAATCATCATTAGTACTTGAAGGATGAAGCATGACACAAAAGAAATAAACATTTGAGACAATAATACACAGAACACTCAAACCAGTAATAACAGCTCTGAAGTAGCAGTAGGGCACGACGGACCTGGTGACGGACCGTAGTGCGTATGACGGACCGTCATGCAGTCCGTCAGTAATACTTGGCAACATAAAAGTATCAGAGGAAAGTCTCAGACCGATACGACGGTTGCAGGACGGACCGTCATGGGTATGACGGTCCGTCGCATATGTCCGTCAGGACACTTAGAAAAAGTTGAGACCCATAGGACAGGGTCTCTGACCGTCACGACGGTTGTGCAGGACGGACCGTCGTGGGTATGACGGTCCGTCGCAAGTGTCCGTCAGTGGACACTTGGAAAAAGTGTTGAGACCCTAGGACAGGGGTCTCTGACCGTCACGACGGTTGTGCAGGACGGACCGTCGTGGGTATGACGGTCCGTCAATGTGTCCGTCAGTGGACACTTGAAAAAGTGTTGAGACCCCTAGGACAGGGGTCTCTGACCGTCACGACGGTTGTGCAGGACGGACCGTCATGGGTATGACGGTCCGTCACATGTGTCCGTCAGTGGACACTTAGAAAAAGTGTTGAGACCCTAGGACAGGGGTCTCTGACCGTCACGACGGTTGTGCAGGACGGACCGTCATGGGTTGACGGTCCGTCACATGTGTCCGTCATTTGTGTTAGGCAATAGGTTTAGGGTTAGGGTTTGTGTAGGCATAGGGTTAGGGTTAGTGTTTAGTTTTTTTTTTAGATTTTAGGTTTTGGGGTTTACGATTTTTTGTTTTAATCCATTGTTTAGTGTTAAATATTTGGGTTTAGGTATTTTGGTCTTGGGGTTTCAGGTAAATGGTTTAGGGTTAGGGATAGGGTTAAGGTTAGAGTTAGTGTTTTGTAAGACCCCCAAAATTATTTAGGTGTTCTAGAGCCTAAAATGTTCTTCATAAGGGTATAAGGTCCTAAAATGGTTTCTATTATGGTATAGAGTCAGTGTGTAGATTTGAGGGGATTTGGAAGTCAAACGTCAAGGGATGACCAAGACGTTCGACAACTAGTCACCTATGTGCCTCATGTGTCTATACTTGCGTATAATTGTATGTCATGAGCTTATGAAGTCTTAAAATGAGTTATAATGATGTTTATAGGTAGTATATAGACTTTTCATTTAGGTTGGACGTTAAACATCCAAGAACGTCTAAGATGTTTGAAAGTTAGCCCGTGAGACGTTCAGTATGTCTTGTGGGGCCTAGCATGTTTGGCCGTGTTTTACGTGTGCATTTTGGGTAAAACTTGTATGGAAGATCTTTGAATTGTCAATGTTCATATTTATGTTTGGAAACGTCCAGGTATGGCTCTCAAGGGCCCGCAAAAGGGCCAACATGAAGGACCCAAGGGGTGTAGAGACACTTCCTTGGCATTGTCAATCGACGAGTCAAACGATGCCCGTTTGTGGACTGACGCCCCGTCGATGGGGGGCGTCGATGGGCACTTGGCCTGGAGAAGGCTTTGGACAAATGACAGCCTCAACCCAATCGTGGGGGGCAAGAACGGCCCGTCGATCGACCAACGCCCTGTTGATCGTCCAGCGCCCCATCATTAGGTACGTCGATGCAGGCTGGTGCATCACTGCCTAACGACTGCTCACTTAAGGGGTGAATGGGAAATTCACCAACGTCCTCAACTGACCCTACTTGATTTATTTAGCTATTTTTGGGTGTATATAAGTGATCAAAAACGTGATGAACCCATTCCCAAATCATGTTAGACAAATGAGACTTTCCCACTAAAACCAATTCTCCATAGAAACCTTCATTGTGTGGGGAAGCTCAAGAATATCTTGGAGCTTGGATTTGCATTATTGTTCATTAATGTTTTAGAGGTTTTCAACTAGAAAAGGTATGGTGATCCTTCATATCTTGTTATCCTTCCATTATAGAGAGTTAATCTCAAAGTTTCAAAAGAGATTTCATGATCAAACTTGTTCTTCTTCAATCTAGCCATGGGTTCTTTTCTAAAAACGTTTTTAATGTTTTAATCATGATGAATTGATTATAATGTATTGGTTTTAAAGTGATTTTTAATCTAATTGCATGGTGAACCCATGTCCTTCCAAAATTGATTTAGCCCTTGCATGGGCATTGTGATTGTGCCTTATTAATGGTTGAATTGATATTCTCTTACGTTGAATTTGTTTATATCCACTGTTATTACGTATATTTATGATGAATTGATGATTAAGGATCCATGTGGATCAATGTATGAGATTTGAGCATGCTTAGCCTAGTTATTAATGTGTCACTGTAACATTGGTCCTTAATTAATATAGAAGTGGAATTCAGATTATGTTGAGAGTATTGTAGCTACTGTTTTAGGTCAATATCATTATTGAATTGTAAGTATAAAACTTGTATGATCAAAGTGAAGAAGGCGTAGTGTGAGTTGATCTAGGTTCTCCTAGTCTATGAATTGAATGTTATGTAGGTGATGTGATCTATATCCTAAGAATGAATACAACATGATTAAGACTTTATTCCTATCTCCTTAGTCCTGCCCTAAATGTATATTATTGATAACAAGATGATTGACGAGCAAAACTAGGGAAGTTACTTGATGATCTATAACTCTCTACTTTCTACCATATATGTTATATAGTGTAGTAGATGGTAGCATGATTTTGTAGCAACTTGTACATGGTTTCTTCATGATTAAATGTATACTTAGCTACTGCCCTATAATGTATTGATCATGATAAAGGTGTATTGATACATAATGATCAAGGTTGATGAATTGGTAAGAATGTCTCATCCTCTACTTTTCTGTATTATTGTAGTTGATGAGCCTTGTATGACATTGTGTGATATGGTCCACTTATGGTGGTGGTGTTTACATTATTGTCATTATATTAAGTCTTGACCATGGACTTGAAGGAATATTGATGAATATACGAATGAGTGGTTTATGATGATACCTTATGTGTAACTTGTGCCTACTTTCTTCTTTAGTTGTGAATCTAGGTTATGTTACTATTGTTATGGCAGCATGTAAAATGGTTATGTAAGATTATGTGTAGGTTCTGCCATTAATGAATTTTAAAGGATTGATGACCCCTACCCATGTACCCCTATGTAAATGTGTGATAGCTAATGTTAGGAGTCATAAAGTATAATATGAAGTTAGCTTTTCCTCCTATGCTATTGTGTGTTGTGGTCATATACTTGAAAGTGTAATATGGTCTTAAGAGGGTGGCTGCCTCAATGTTTTGGTTGATAGCCATTATGTGATCATGTCGACCAATGTACACACACTCACACTTCAAATACATGCTCACAAGTAGTATAGGGTCATAGTGTCTAAGTGAAAGATTGTTCTCATATTCACTAGTATCTCTACTATGCATGTAAAGTGTATGTATGTGAAGTATGTTATGTATTCCTTAACTAGGGATCACCTAATAGGTTTACTAGTATGGGAGGGTATGGGACATTTTCTATGCATTGCACATGTGTACATTGATAGGATATTTCCTAGTTTTGGTTTCTATGTACATGAAAATGATGTATGGGCATATTATGGATATGACTTATATGCTATGATGAAGTATGAACGTGGATAGTGTGTTACTGTGTTTTTATGAAAGGATTGCACAATATATTTATCCCTATGGCCTTATGAATTAATATACCGAACATGTGTGACTTTTATGTGTTATGTGAAAGGTTTGCTCACATATAAGTCAACACATGAATGATGATCTAGTAAATAGAGGGGCCTTGAAAGGTGTGCCCAAGAATACTCTAAAACTTTAATGGGTGCTTGAATATGCTATAAGCATATGAGGAACAAATATCCTAATACTATGTTTTAATGACATAATGTCAATAAAGTCTTTTAATAAAGGGAACTTAGCTTAGAACCGAGTGAACTTGAAAATGAGAGGTGTTGACTTCGCATGGAGGAAGATTCACCATTTGTTCCTTATAGAGTGTGGACTTCCTTAGAGGAATACTCACCTATGGATCGACATGAGGTGGTGGCTTTCCTTTGAGGAAGGTTCACCATGTTTTTCATTAGAGGAGGCCCAATTGTCAAATGGCATGTAGAAAGATCATACCTATCTCTTAGTTCCATAAACTATGCTTGCCACATAGCATCAAGAAAGTGAATTCACTCAGGATGCTAGGATGTATGTTAAGGTTCTACTTGGCTAAGTAAAACACCTTCCATTGGTTTAGGCTCTACAACACCAAATTCCATGTTTAGCACCATGGTCTTAAGTGTCGGTTAAGGCTTATAATTTCTCTAAAGTAAAATGGAAAATGGAAGTAATGACTAGGACCCTAACTAGGATGACTTAAGGCAGAATTACTTAGGATAGGTCAAAGTAATGAACCCATATAGATATTTGCACAAGTAGCTCCTTAGGAAGCCCATAGTGAGGTGGCCTAATGTATAAGATTATGCTTGTGTCTTTATACATGACATTGTAGTAATTGGCTACTTGTTATGAAGATGTTCATGGTATAAGTCTAAATGACTATATGACTAAGGTCTTGGCCTAGCTGTGATGAAATTGCTTTACTTGTTATGATGATGTATGAAATGTTAAGGCTTGTGGTCTCATGATATGTTTACTAAGTATGTGTGAGGTTATGGGGATTCCCATTCACATTGCACTAGTAGACTAAGATTGAGGTCATGAGTAGGTCTTTAATGAATTATGTTGAAGTGAAGTAAATAGATGAGCAAATGGATGTAATTACTATAAAGCCAATGAATCTTGACTTAATTGTGTCTATGATATATTATGCTTATGTGACGATATGTGTTGGCTTATGTAGGTTGTATGTATGTTTCTTTGTGACCTTAAGGTGGTGCATTGCATCAAGTATCACTAAAGGGTTACTTAGGAGGTTGATGAGTTAAAATAAAAGGATTCACTGTAATGTGAAGGAGCTCACTGTAGAGGTTACCCCAAATATGGCTTAAATTCTATAATTTTATTATAATAGTTGGTCCTTGGAATATGTGTATATGAAGTATGCGAATGATGTAAATTCTGTTGAATTAAGGTTATGAAGATTTACTCAAAAAGGCATGAAGTATGATTTCAAGAAAATGTCCCTTTTAAATGCTATGTTTTTGCATGGTTGTCATATTAGTGCATTCTTGTACTAATTCAATTCTTCTATATCTTTTAGACAAAGTGTAGGTTATTGATGCTTAAAGGTTCTGTATGATCTTGGATCTTGATATGTGATTCCAAGCTCAAGGAAAGGAATCCTTAAGTTCCAAGGATCTCCTAAACTAAGGTTTACTAGTAAAGTTTATGTATACATTTACTTATGTATTATGTTTATTGGTTCTGTCC
>CM040629.1:46798749-46851754 GCA_022817965.1 Solanum lycopersicoides | reverse complement strand
ATACGGTCCGTCCTGCAACAACGTCGTGACGGTCAGAGGACCCTGTCCTAGGCGGTCTCAACACTTTTTTCCAAGTGTCCGACTGACGGACATCGCGACGGACCGATACATACCCACGACGGTCCGCCCTGCACAACTGTTGTGACGGTCAGAGACCCCTGACCTATGGCGTTCTCAACACTTTTCCAAGTGTCCACTGACAACCCTAACCTAAACCTATCCTTAACCTAACCCTAAACCCTAAACCCAAAGCCAAAAATACCAAAACCCTAATATTAAACACTAATCCATAGACAATACAACTCAAATCCTTAACTTCAAAACCTAATCCCAAAAAAAAATAAACGCTAACCCTAACCCTATCTCTAACACGAACCCTAACCCTAACCTTATCCTTAACCCAAACCCTAAACCTAAACACTAAATCCAAAGACCAAAATACCAAAACCCTACCATTAAACACCTAACCATAGATATTACAACTCAAATTCTTAAGTGCAAACCCTAAAACCTAAAAAACAACCTAAGCCCTAATATTGACCCTAATATTAACCATAGGCCTAACCCTACCATAAACCCTAAATCCTATGCCCAAAATACCGAAACCCAATCATTAAACACTAAATCATTGATATTAAACCTCAAATACTAAACCAAAAAATTAAAAAAAAAAACTAACCATAACCCTAACCCTAACTTTAACCCTAACCCTAACCCTAAACCACCGAAATCCAAGCCCAAAATACCAAGACCCAAACATTAAACATTAAACCGTAGATTTTAAACCAAAATTCCTAAACCCATTACCTAAAACCTAAAAAAAAAAAAAATCCTAACCCTAACTCTATCCCTAACCCTAACCCATCCTTAACCCTAACCCTAAACTCTACACCCTAAAACCAAAGCGCAAAATACCAAAACCATAACATTCAACACTAAACCATAGATTTTACAAGTCAAATCTTTAACCCCAAATCCTAAAACCTAAAAAACAACCTAAACGCTAACCCTAACACTAACACTAACCTTAACCCAAACCCTAACCCTCAACAATTAACCCAAAACGTCAAGCCCAAAATACCAAAACCAAAATATTAAAAACTAAACGAAAGATTTTTAATTCAAAAATCCTAAACCCAACCTAAAACCTAAAAATCCCTAAAACCTAACCCTAACCCTAACACGAACCCTAACCCTAACCCTCTCCATAACCCTAACATTAAACCCTAAACCCTAAACCCAAAGCCCAAAATACCAAAATACCAAACATTAAACACTAAACCATGGATATTACAACTCAAATCCTTAATCACAAACCCTAAAACCTAAAAAACAACCTAAACCCTAACCCTAACCCTAACATTAACCCTAACCCTAACCCTACCATAAACCCTAAGCCCCAAGCCCAAAATACAAAAACCCAAACATTAAATTCTAAACCATTGACATTAAACCTCAAATCATAAACCCTAAACCGAAAAACTTAAAAATAAATCAAAAACCCTAACCTATTTCCTAACCCTAAACCATAAACTCAAAACCCTAAGCCCAAAATCTATATCTATTCATACTATGACTGCAATTTCCCCTCCTAAGACAACTCTAAAATACATTATAAATGTAATTGCTGATTTCTTTTGGGGGACTGAAATGGAAAAGAAAAACTACCACTGGGCATCATGGGAGACGTTAGGATATCCTACTGATAAAGGGGGTATTGGGGTAACAATATTGGAAGATATTTGTATGTCTTTCCAATATAAATAATGGTGGGAACTAAGAACAAAACATTCTCTGTGGGGGTTACTTTTGAAATTTAAATACTGTCAAAGAGCTAATTTAGTATCAAAAAAGTTTGATAATGGTCAATCACTGGTTTAGAGGTATCTTACTAGAAATAGGGAGGCTGTAGAAGCTCATATTACTTGGAATATTAATTTAGGGACTTGTAGTTTTTGGTGGGATAATTGGCTTGGGGATGGGCCTTTAGCTAAGTATTGCACCAATATCTCAAGTTTGAATAACATTAAAGTTTCCTATTCTTTAGAAGCTGGACATTGGAAAGAAAGGGAAATCAGATTACATGCCCCTCCTTTATTAGTTCCCATCATTCTTAGTACCAGCATCCGATACCAGGAAGGCATGCCTGACTCTGCTTATTGGGTACCTTCTGAAAATGGGTACTTTTCTATATATAGTGGTTGGGAAAACATAAAGAAAAAATAGATTAAATACCCTATTAATAAAATGATTTGGCATGAGAATCTACCCTTCAAATTCTACTTTTTTCTGTGGAGAGCTTTGAGGGGGAACTTACCTACTAATGAAAAAGTTACCTCTTTTGGAAATGATGCTGTAGATTGTTATTGTTGTAATAGATCATGGAAAGATGAAATCAACCATATTTTAGTAAATGGAAAATTTGCTAAATATGTTTGGTATAAACATTCAACAATGGTGGGCACACAACATAGCAGTAGAGATTTGAGGAGTTTGCTATTGCAGTGGTCAAGTCTTCAACATCAGAATGAGGTACAAAAAATTCTATTCAAAGTATTACCTAATATTAATTGTTGGCAATTGTGCAGAAACAAGTGTGCAGTGAAATATAGAGGTAAAAAATCAAGAATCTACAGAGTAATTATTCAATACTAATAGACATCAAACAAACATTAATAATATCCTTTCCTTAATATCCAATGGCAAACAACAAAATAAGGTCACAATGGTACATAGGCAAAAACCTCCAAGACATACATACAAACTGAATACAGATGGTAGTGCTATGCACAATCCAGGTAGAATTGGAGGGGGAGGTATTTTAAGGGATCATCAAGGTAAACTAGTGTATGCATTTTCCATTCCATTGGGTTTTGGTACTAATTATACTGTCGAGATTCAGGCAGCTTTGCAGGGATTTTACTGGTGCGAACAACCAGGACACAAATGAGTTCGTCTAGAGGTGGATTCGGAATTATTAAGCAAATGGATTAATAATACAATTACAATTCCTTGGAGAAGCAAACAGGATGTCCATACTATCAAAAAAATTGCAGGAAAACTGGAACTTTTCAAATGTAGTCACATATATCGAGAGGCCAATGTAACAGCAGATTTACTATCAAAATGGAGTCATAGACATGACATTATATAACAATTCTACACTCAACATCAATTGGTGGGGTTAATCAAAGGAAGCTACATTTTGGAAAAGCTTGGTATGCAAAATTTTAGAAGAAAGAAGCTTAAAAGAAATAAAGAGCCTCATTGAAGAACTTACACACAGATTTTAGTATTATTTCAAATTCAAATGTACATTCTAACATTTGTGCATTCTTAATTCTATATGTAATAATATAGTTATGTTTTAAATAATCAATTGTAAGGGGAGAGTCTCCCTTGTTTAGTTTATTGTATTCTAGATTTGTTTTAGAATATACATATTGTAAGGGTAAATGAACTAACCTTAGTAGGTTGGATCATTTTTACCATCATAGGTATGAAGGTAAGGTAAAGTCCCCCTTCGTGTACGAACTTATTTTGTGAAATGATAAGGCATGGGGGTGTTGCTCATCCCCTGACCCGCCACAAAGGTAGTTCCAATTGGGAAAAAATAAGCCCAAAATACCAAACCATAGATTTTAAACCTTAAATGCTAAACCCTGAACCATAAAACCTAAAAAATAACGTACACCTTAACCCTAACCCTAAACCCTTAACCCTAAACCCTAAGTCCAAAAAAAAACCTAAGTCCAAAAAAAAACATAAGTCCAAAATACTAAAACATAAAAACTAAACACTTAATGATAGATTTTAAACCGCAAATCCTAAACCACAAACCCGAAAACCCAAATAAAATCTAAAAACTAACCCTAACCCTAACCCTAACTATAAACCATTAACCGGAAACCCATAGCCCAAAATACCAAAACCCAAACATTAAACACTAAAACATAGATTTAAAACCGTAACTCATACACCTCAAAACCTAAATCCTAAACCTAAAAAAAAACCTAAACCCTAACCCTAATCCTATCCCTAACACAAACCCTATTCTTAACCCTAACCCTAAACCCTAAACCAAAAATGCAAAACCCAAAATACCAAAAACCTAACATTAAACACTAAATCATAGATATTACAACTCAAATCCTTAACCCTAAACCCTAAAACCTAAAAAACAACCTAAATTCAAACCCTAACCTAACATTAACCATAACGCTAACCCTACCATAAACCCTAAACCCAAGCCCAAAATACCAAAACCTAAACATTAAACACTAAACCATTGATATAAAACCTCAAATTCTAAACCCTAAACCCTAAACCCAAAACCCTAAATAAAACCAAAACTCTAACCCTAACCCTAACCATAACCTTAACTATAACCCTAACCCTAAATCATAAACCCGAAACCCTAAGCCCAAAATACCAAAACCAAAACATTAATTACTAAATTTTAAAACTCAAATACTAAACCCTGAACCATAAAACCTAAAAAACAACTGCACCCTCACAGTAATCCTAACCCTAACCACAACCCTAAACCTTAAAGGCTAAACCCTAAACCCTAAGTCCAAAAAAAACACTATGTCCAAAATACAAAACCCAAACATTAAACACTAAACCATAGATTTTAAACCTCAAATCCTAAACCACAAACTCTAAAAGCTAAGAAGTACCTAAACCCTAAACCTGACCCTAACCCAAACCCTAACCCTAACGTTAACCCTAACCCTAACCCTAAACCATTAACCCTAAACCCCAAGCCCAAAATACAAAATTCAAATATTAAACACTAAACCATAGATTTTAAAATAAAAAATCTAAACCCCAAAACTTAAAACCAAAAAAAACAAAAACCCTAAACTAACGATATCCCTTACACAAACCCAAACCCTTTCCTTAACCCTAACTTTAAACACAAAACCCTAAACCCAAAGCCCAAAATACAAAAACACTAACATTAAACACTAATTAATAGATATTACAACTCAAATCCTTAACCCCAAACCCGATAACCTAAAAATAACCTAAACTCTAACCCAAACCCTAACATTAACCCTAACCCTAACCCTGCCATAAACCCTAAACCACAAGTCCAAAGTACCAAAACCCAAACATTAAAAACTAAACCATTGGTATTAAACCTCAAATCCTAAACCATAAACCCAAAAACCTATAAAAAACAAAAACCTTAACCCTAACCCTAACCTTAACCCTACCCCAAACCCTAACCCTAAACCATAAACCCGAAACCCTAAGCCCAAAATACAGAAACCCAAACATTAAATACTAAACCATAGATTTTAAACCTCAAATGCTAAACCCTGAACCATAAAACCAAAAAAAAACCTACACCCTAGCCCTAAACCTTAAACGTTAAACCCTAAGGAAAAAAAAAAGAAAAAGAAGTCCAAAAAACCCTATGTCCAAAATACGAAAACCCAAACATTAAACACTAAACCATAGATTTTAAACCTCAAATCCTAAACCACAAACCATATAACTTAAAAAAAAAACTAAACCCTAACCCTAACCCTAACCCTAACCTTAACCCTAACCCTAACCCTAAACCATTAACCCGAAACCTCAAGACCAAAATACCAAAACCCAAATATTTAACACTAAACCAGGGATTTTAAACCAAACATCCTAAACCCAAAATTCTAAAACCTAAAAAAAACCTAAGCCATAACCCTAACCCTATGCCTAACATGGACCCTAACTCTAGCCATATCCTTAACCCTAACCCTAAACCCTACATCCTATACCCAAAGCCTAAAATACAAAAACCCTAATATTAAACACTAAACCATAGATATTACAGCTCAAATACTTAACCCCAAAACCTAAAACCTAAAAAAAATCTAAACCCTAACCCTAACCCTAACATTAACCCTATACCTAACCGTATCATAAACCCTAAACCCCAAGCCCAAAATACCAAAAGCCAAACAATAAATACCAAATCAATGATATCAACCTCAAATCCTAAACCCAAAAACCTAAAAAAAACCAAACCTAAAACTCTAACCCTAACCATAAATTTTAAACCCGAAACCCTAAGCCACGAATAACAAAAACCAAATATTAAATACTAAACCATAGATTTATACCTCAAATGCTTCACCCTTAACCATAAAACCTAAAAAAATAAATACACCCTAACCTTCATTCTAATCCTAAGCCTAACCCTAAACCCTAAACAGTAAACCCTAAGTCCAAAAAAGAAATCGAGTCAAAAATACGAAAACCCAAACATTAAACACTAAACATAGATTTTAAACCTCAAATCCTAAACCACATGTCACATTCGGGGATCACCCGTAGACGTAACCGGCATCAGCGTCCCCTTTGAGGACTAAGACTAGGCTCTTAGCTTACATCATTACATTCATTGGTTAAAATATGGAAAATTTAAAATTTCTATATTTATATACCTATAATACCTATAATATTTATATCGTGTATACATAAACCCTTTGTGTAGGAAGATTACATAGTCTGGTACTTTTATTTCACATAAATATATATGATATAACATAGTCTTAAACGAATGTCTCATCTCATAAACATCTAATAAGAGAATTAAAATTTGGGCCTATCCCATCCATCAATACAATAAGTGTCACATATAAGCTATACAATGTTTAGCACTCAAATGAAAAGGAAAGAACATAAGAGTCTTACAACTAGAAAAACTTCATAAGCTTGATATTGGCATTGCCCTCGGAAAGTGAGGACTAACCCATCTTGGATGAACGAGATTTCCAAGACTTCCTTATAAGTCGTCTCAAATCCCTTCAATGACTGAAACCTAAAATGTTGGGGGAAATGGATAAAATGGGGTGAGTACACCACTTGTACTATGTATGAGACCATAAGAACACATATTCTCAAATCATGCTAAAAAGGGACATTTCATTAAAACATGCTATTTTTCATTTAGAAAGTCTTATGCATATTCAAGAAGACCATACTAATAAATAAGACGTACTCATTAAGTCAAAAGCATGTACATCAGAAGACCAACAATGCTTAGTCTAGTCAAGTAAACATGCATATCATATCATTGAACACATAGTCGAGGCAACTCTATCATCAAGTTATAATAGCCACAAGCATGAATAAGGCTTCATTACAACATTACCAAAACAAGACAATCACCCATAACCCTCATTAAGTCAACAAGTGCAATGACCAAGCAAAGCCCCATAACCTTACACAATCAAGTAAACTCAATAAGAACCATGACAAATATCCAACTTCACATAGCATATCATTTAAGGGTACATATCATCATACTTTAGAAATAGAGATCAACATATATTCATAAGTGAAACCAAACATCATGTAGTATCATCAATGTGCAAGATCATAATATACATAAAATATACCATTATAAGCATATTCATATATAAGTACATCCTTCTAAGACTTCCATCAAGGCTACTAGTGCAATGTTTAGGTAGAGTCACATACCCTTACCTAGACTAAGCAAGACCACTTAGGTTATCCTGGTTAGAGTTCATTCCTTTAGTTCATTTCACCTTTTGGGAACATATTGCCTTAACCGACATAGACCATATGAGCTAATTTGGAATCCGGTGTCATAGAACCCTACAACGAAGGAAGGCGGATTACTTGCCAAGGTAGTAAGAAAATATGAACATAGCAACTACGTCGATCCACTAGTTATTATTCCTATGAGGGCAACATAGTTCAAGAACTAGGAGATATAGTTGGCACCCTCTTTATACTACATGCATTATGGTCTCCAATCTAAAGATTACATTAGTGCTCCTACCTTCCCTATGTGGGAAGGAACACTCCTCACTCTAGCTCACTTGTTGCTAAGCTAGCGTCCCTTTTGTAATGTCTTTAAGCCTTCATTAACAATCATAGATTAATGTAGGTCATAGGGTCGAATCCCTTATATAGTCATTGTCATTAGATCATTGGGAATTGCATGAGAATATCCTTTCATGGAAACCCTCATATGTGCATGAGAATATCCTTTCATGGAAGCCCTCATATGTGAGATTAGTGTAACATCATCATTATGTCATAATAAGGCACCTATGTACTTCATAACCAACATTATATCATTTTATATTAAACATAATCCCACAATCACATAGTATGGACATTTCAATTCATCATTATACCAACACCTACTTAGTCTAATCACAAGTCATGCTTCAATTGAACTACTTCATCAATCACAAACGATCATTATTGAAAGAAAGGTTAGGATCATAAAGACTTACTCAATCTCCTTCGATAGCAATCTTAATGGTCTTACCATCAACCAACAAATTACATCAAACAATAGGTGTAGTAACATCATTCAATAGTAATTAACACAAGAGCTAAGTCAATTGCATCATCACTATCAAATTAACATCAATTCATAACCTAGGGTTAAAGGGGAATAGGGTTCATCATGAATTCTTCATGAATTTGATCCAATCCCAACCATACATTACCCTAGTCAATCCATACATGAATTTAAATAGATAAAACAAGTTTAATAATCAAATCATTCTTTAATTCCCATCAATTCATGACCAAGATTAAAAATTTAGGGACTTTGGGGAAGGGAACATGATCAACATGAAATTGTTTCAATTAAAATCAATTAACCATCAATATATAAATAATTAATCATAAGTTATCACAATTAATCGAGATCAATCATCAATTTGAAATTTAGAAGAAAACCCATTAGAATTGGAAAACCCTTGGAATTGGGTGTTTTAGAAATCAACTTTGAGAGGACCTCTTAAGGAAAGGAATCCCAAGAGTGAAGAACCCATACCTTGATGAATATTAATCCACGAAATTGAAGTGAAATCCTAGAGAAATTTGTCTTCTTCTTCAATCTTTCTTCTTCCTTCAATTGAGGATGAATAGAGAGATAAAGTTGAGAGACGTGAGATCTTTTGGATTTTGATTTGGGGAATTGATTTGAGTGAGTAAATGTGAGGGAAAACTGATTAGAAATCAATATATATTGAAAAATGTTCATAGGTTTGCTAGATTGGGTGTTAGATTGGAAGATTCTCCGAATGGTGGTTTTATGGTCCATCATAACTCCGAGTCGTCTTTGGTGGTTGAGGTGAAGTTCAAACAACACTTTGATCAACCATTAATGGAGTTGAAGGAATAAATTCTTGGTAATCTTCATGAGTCATTTTCCTATGGGGGGATGGTTTTTTGATGTATCAAGGAAGGTTGTCTGTTCCCAATGTAGATGGTTTGAGGAACTGGATCCTTAAGAACCTCATGGGTCCCATTACTCCATTCATCCGGTTCGAAAAATATGTACCACATGACTTAGAGAAGTGCTCGGGTGGGAAGTCTTGAAGAAGGACAACGAAATTTGTTGTAAAGTGTCCAAGTTTCCAACAAATGAAAGGCGAACACCAAAAGTCGGGTGGTTTATTAAAGAAATCCAATTTCTTATTTGGAAGTGGGAAGACATCAATGTGGATTTTGTGGTAGGTTTGCCTCGGACACAAAAGTAATATGACTCTATGTGGGTCGTTGTTGATAGGTTGATCAAATCCGCTCATTTTATTCCCGTCAAGTCTACCTATTCGACAGAGGATTATGCAAGGATTTTCATAGATGAGTTTGTGTGTCACCATGGTATTCCGTTATCCATCATATAAGATAGGGGTGCACAATTCATGTCTAGGTTTTGGAGGTCATTGCACAAAGGGTTGGGTACTAAGAAGAAGTTAAGCATCACTTTTCATCCCCAAACGGATGGTCAAGCGAAGCGTACTATTCAAACCCTTGAGGATATACTTAGAGCTTGTATCATTGATTTTAAGGGAAATTGGGACAAGTATTTTCCTTTGGTGGAGTTTGCTTACAATAATAACTACCATTTATGTATATATATGGCTCCTTATGAAGCCTTCTATGGTAGGAGATGTAGACCTCCTATTGGATGTTTTGAAGTGGGTGAGTCTTCACTTTTGGTCAGATTTAATTTATAACACTTTGGAGAAGGATTATATCATAAGGAATCGCTTGCTAACGTCCTATAGTCAGCAAAAGTCTTATGTCGATCATAGGAGAAAGGATTTAGAGTTTGAAGAAGGTGATAAGGTGTACTTGAATATTTTGCCTATGAAAGGGGTGGTTAGATTTGTCAAGAAAGGGAACTTGAGTCCTCGTTATGTGGGTCCCTATTAAATCTTTCAAAGGTTGGCAAGGTTTCCTATGGGTTGAAACTCCTAGAGAATCTTTCAAACTTCTTTGTCGGAGATTCAACTCCTTTTGAGTAAACACATATTGAAGACTCTTGTGGTCTATATACACATCGACATGAACACCATACAAGTAATGCCTTCATATTTTCAAGGCAAATACTACGACGGCTAACTCAAGATCATGAGTTGGATAGTTCCTCTCATGCACCTTAATTTTCCTAGAAGCATAGGCTATTACTTTCCCATTTTGCATAAGTACACACTCTAAACCCACTCAGGATGCATCACAATACACAATGAATTCCATTGTACCCTCCGGTAAAGTCAACACCGGAGAAGAAGTAAGCCTATCTTTCAAGATTTGGAAGCTTCTCTCACATTCCTCCGACCACTCAAATTTCTTACTCTTTTGGGTCAAAGTAGTCAAGGGAGATGCAAAAGACGCAAAACCATCCACAAACATCCGATAATAACCACTGGACCCAACAAACTCCTAATGTCGGTTGGAACTATGAAACACCCCCGACCTCAACCAAAACTTACATATGCTATACTTGGCAAATAATTGGTTCTCTTTAAGCATTTGTAACTACACTCTCAAATGATACATATGTTCACCCTCATTTGTTGAATATACCAATATGTCATCAATGAAGACAATGACAAATGAATCTAGGTAACTTTGAAACACCTTATTCATGAGATCCATAAATACTGCCGGGGCATTAGTGAGACCAAAGGACATTACTAAGAACTCATAGTGACCATATCTAGTCTGAAATGCCATTTTTGGTATATCCTCACCGCTCACCCTATGTTGGTGATACCCAAATCTCAAGTCAATCTTAGAAAAATAGCTTGTCCCTTGGAGTTGATCAAACAAGTTGTCAATCCCAGGGATAGTATACTTGTTCTTAATAGTGAATTTATTCTGTTGGTGATAATCGATGCACATCATAAGGGACCAATCCTTCTTCTTCACAAAAAAACTGTAGCACCCCATGGAGAAATACTAGGTCTAATGAAGCCTTTGTCTAGTAGATCTTTGAGTTGAGCCTTCAACTCTTTCTATTCGGTCGGAGCCATACGATAAGGATGAATTGAAATGGGATTTGTATCCGGTAACAAGTCGATACCAAAATAAATTTCCCGTTCGGGAGGAATAGTTGGAAGAACGATAGTAAAGACCTCTAGAAATTCCCTCACTACGGGGACAAAATCAATGGGAGGAATTTTAGAGTCTAAATCTTGAACTCTTACTATATGGTATAAACACCCTTTAGATATCATCCTACAAGATTTTAAAGAAGAAATTAACAACCTCTAGGTATAGAATTTCTCCCTTTCTACTCTAAAACGGGCTCATTTGGAAAGTTAAACTTCACCAATCTTGTTCTACAATTTATGGAGGCACATCAAGCATGCAACCAATCCTTACACACTATGATATCAAAATCAAGCATATCACGTTCTACTATTTCAATATGAGTAATTATATGGGTAACATTATAGGACAATTTCTAAGAACTCTTTTTGAAACAACCGACTCACCTACCGGGGTAGACACCATAAAAGGTTCATTCCAGATATCAGGAAAAATGTCAATTTTTTTATCTACTAGAGAACTAACAAACGACAAGGTAGCACCGGGATCAAGTAAAGAATATACATCAATAGAGAAGACTTTCAGCATAACGGTCACTATGTCAGGGGAAGTCTCTTGCTCACCCATAGAGCGGAGAGCATAAAAGAGATTCTTCTTTGGAGAATCATTAGAAAGCCTAGCTTGCCCACTCTCCTTGTATTGACCCTTCACAATTGGGAAATCTCAAACTTTGTTCCCACTTTTACCACATCTAAAACAATTATCCATTCCCTTAAGAAAATCACCATAGTGCCTCTTGCCACACTTTCTTCAATTTTGGTTCTTGCTTTTTGAATTAGTAACCTTCCCTTTTGAGGATTAGGGTTAGACACCATATCATCCCTAGCCTTTGGGAACTTGGAAGAAACTTGATTAGACACCCTCTTCTTAAGCATAGTCCTGTCTTGGATATCAAGCCTACCCTTTGAGGAACCACCATCAAAAGATCTTGCCCTCTTTGCATCTCTACTTTTATCATAGACCTTGCCTCTTCCACTTGTTTACCATGAACCATGAGATGATAAATATTCATATTGTCATGTAGCATAGCCGAATGACATTCCTCTTGCAATTCATCCAACACTCCTGTCACAAAGCGGTTCATTTCATCCCTAGGATCGAAAACCAAAGAAGGATCATATTTTGACAATTTATTGAATTTTTAGGAGTATTCAAGTACACTCATACCTCGTTGATGAAGGTTGATGAGCTCCACCACATTAGCTTCCCGCTTCTCCCTAGGAAAAAATCTATCGAGAAAAGCCTTTTTGAACAGCTCCGAAGTCACGGGTCTACCTCTCAAAGGCCTATTGTCCCTCTATTGAACATACCACGCTTGGGCTACGTCCTTGAGTTAATAAGTTAACTCGGCCTTCTCACTATTAGTCAACCCCATAGCATATACGATCTTGTAGACCTCATCGATGAACTTTGGGGGTATTCTTCAACTTTGGACCCATAGAAAGTAGGGGGATTCATCCTAGTGAAATACCTCAAATGAGAGGCCATGGTGACAACTTGTTGGTTTGCTCGGGGTACAACCTCCCGGTTAGCTTGTGCCATCATGGCTTGGGCTTGAGTAGTGACGGATTCTGCTTGCATAGTAATTGCTTGAGCCATTTAGAGAAAGGCAGCGCTTATGTTACCATCCGTCAAAGGAGGAGGATTGACCGGGGCTTTGTCATCATTAACTTTTTCTTCAATGGGACGAACTTGATCACCACGGGGAGGAACTCCCGCATCGGAAATCTTTTATTCAAGTCTTTGTGTCGCGTTCCTTTGAGTATTCATTTTGTATAATCATGATAAGAGGATTGGATGCAAAAGGCACATAGAGCAAAAACTCTAGAGGAACGACTTTGGATTTCCAAGAAAGTGACAGGTTCCTAACCATCACATAGGTTCCTATTCATAAGTCTCACACCCGGAGAGCATACCCCAAATGAGACCGGCATCGTCGTCCTATCAAAGGACTCAGACAACATCTTAGCATTCGTCATAACATGTGATCAGTAAATTGCGGAAATATTTAAACTTTTACATTCTACTGAAGTATACTTAGACTTCATACGTAACATTCATAAAACATACAATATTCTAGAAATATGTCTCACTTATATAAAACCATCTAAAGAGTGCACATATGGATTAGCCATTATATAGTAAATATGTCGTATAGGCCTTAATACAAAAGAATCCAAAGGAAACATAAATGGAAGTATTGTAATATTAAAACTAATAAATATCTGCATAAGATAGAATGTTGAAAAGATAGCATCCTCGAACATTAAGGACCTACCACGACTTGGAGAAAGAGTTCCAAGCTTCTTCAAATCGACCTTCTTAAACTTTAATAGCCGGAACCTATAGTTATAGTAATATAAAGTAATGGGGTTAGTACGCCACATGTACTACGTATGGGTATATGCACATAACATATAAGTACATGCATGAAAAAGGACCATTTATCATATCTTGAGAAAACATGCTAAGTCATGTGAAAGTCTTCAATGCACATACCATATAACATATACAAGTTAAGGATTCCATCACTTAAAGCATGATCATAATCGAAGACATATTAACTTTTCATATTCAATATATCACATAAACTAACATACAAAACACTTACCAATGATCACATCCCCAACCTACAAGTGCAATGGTCATGTGAAGCCCCATAACCCCACAAAACCAAGTAGATAAGATAGGAGACCATAAGTAAAGCTTTGCTTCATATAACTTCTAACATAAGTAGTCATCACTTCATATTATAATATAAGCCAATAACATATTCATCATAAGGACCAACATCATATAAGAGTAACATCATGTATCATCGACATATATCTTTCATCTTATCATATTACATAAAAACAATATCCTAGCACTTCCCTTAGATTCAACTTGTGCAATGTCTAGGTAGAGTCTCATACCCCTACCTATACTAAGTAGACTCCTCAAGTCACCCTATTCAACGTTCATTTACTTGTCTTTCATTTTACATGAGGGAACATTCACCTTAACCTAGATAGACCATGTGAGCTATACATAGAATCTAGTGTCATAAAACCCCACACCGAAAGAATGTGGTCTACCGGCCAAAGTAGAACCTAACATGACATAGCTTTCTAGGTGGATCCACTAGCTAGTATCCTATGGTGGAAACATAGTTCAAGAACTAGGAGATGTATTAGAGACCCATAGTTCTGCATTACATGGCATCCTCAATCTCATGAGAGTCATTGTGAACCTACCTTCCAACTAGGGAAGGGACACCTCTGATATCTTATTCATCGGTGCTTAGCTTAAGTC
Organism: Solanum lycopersicoides; assembly: GCA_022817965.1. NCBI lineage: Eukaryota > Viridiplantae > Streptophyta > Magnoliopsida > Solanales > Solanaceae > Solanum > Solanum lycopersicoides. The sequence goes on along the minus strand of CM040629.1, from coordinate 46,837,066 downwards.
CCTTTCTTGAATAACCTTTAAGTTGTCTTTTATCATAAACTTATCATAGGTCATAGGATATTAACTCCTTGTATAAACATAATCATGAGCTCTTTAGGATTACACGAGAATTTCCTTTCATCATAACCTTTCGTTTGTGAAGTTAACATAGCACAATCATCTTGTGTAAAGCTTACAAGAGAATATCATAACTTGCATTTTCGTATTCTTATCATGATCTCACAAATAACATGTTCATAGACAAACATATACATATAGAAACATCATAAATACTTTCATAACATAGCATCATGACTTATAAGCTAACATAAACAATGTAGAGTAATAACAACTTTAGAAGAGTTACCTCTTGCTTTCAAGAACCTTATTCAAGAAATTACGTTCAACTTACAATATTCATAACCATAACATAGTTAAATACTCAATAGCATAATCAAGAACAATTCTTCAAATCATAGACAAGATCAATGCATAATGTAGGATATGAAAAATAGGTCATTAAAGAGTTCATTCAAGTCTTAATTCCAATCCGAACGTTTACACGTTATCAAATAGTAGAAACAACCCATTCGAAACCATCACTTAGAGAAAGATCATGTATCACACAAAATTCAAACATTATCAATCAAATACTCAACAATTCGTGTGAAATCAACCATAGAAAACACTTACTTTTCATTGAAAATCATAAATCTAGGATTAGGAACAAAATCCATTTTGTAGAGTAAAAACCCTAGTATTTGAAGTTCTTGAAAACTTATCTTGAAAGGGCCTCTTGGGGAAAGGAATCCCAAGAGTTAAGAACACATACCTTATAGATGAAGAATCAAAGAAAATTGATTGGAATCTTCGAAACCTTCGTCTTCTTCCTTAAGCTTTTCTTCTTTAATGGAGTTTGGGAAAGAGAGCGTTCTTGCGAGAGATGAAAGAAATTTCGTTTGATATGATTTGGGACGTGTAAAAGTTGATATCCATATATAGTTGTCGTATGAATTACCCAAAAGACCCTCCACTTAAATGGGTCTTTTTAATAAGTTAAATTACCAAATATACAACTTTAACGATTCTGGAAAGTAGTTGTGCATCGCGGGCCAAATCCCGTCATGTTTATTAAATTTTGAGTTGAGGAAGTGAGGTGTGTGTCAGCCTCGCATTGTGAGGCTGCCTCTCAAATCTTGAGGCAGTGAATTGCGTGTCATGCTCGCGTCGCACGCTTTGCATCAAGTTCTGCATGCTCGCAGACTATCAGGCAGCCTGCCCACCCATGTTTGGGTCCTCCCCAACGACATTTCTGGTGGTCCTTGGAGTGTCGTTACCGGTCGCTTGAACCCTTTGTACTACATACTACCTATACAAGGTCTCTTTACATGTTTTGGACTCCATTTGACACCTCAAAACCTTCACCGAACATGGGGACATAAACTAGTTCAAATTAGCTAGTTTCCGGACGTCAACGCCTTTCTTAGTCGTTTTGGATCTAATATTTTCCAAATGAGTTTATTACATTAATTAAACATAGTTTTAAACATTACTAAATAGAATAAGCTCTAGTCCAAGTCATGACATTTCCGGAATGTTATAATACGTGTGGCGCGCTTCATAATTATGAGTAAGAATCTACATAGACATGGTTGAGAGAGACATCGACTCAAGGATATTCAACCTCATGCTCTGATACCAATTTTTTCACATCCGGGAGCACCCCTGAGACGTAACCAGCATCGTCGTCCTCTTCGAGGACTAAGACTAGCCTCTTAGCTTACATTACATTCATAGGTTAAAAATGCAAAAAAATTTAAAACTTTTTATAACTTCTACTTTGATATTTACATAGACCTCTACATACACATAATATTTATATCGAGTATACATAGACCCTTCTTATAGGAAGATTACATAGTCTTCTACTTTTATTTCACATAGATATTGTAAGACCCCCAAAATGAGTAGGGTTTCTAGATTCTCACTTGTGCCTATAGGCTTTTTAACATGTTAATAAAGGGTTTTAAAATATTCTTGGGTGATTTTAAGTCATTTAGAAGTCACACGTCAAGGGATGAAGAAGACGTTCGATGCTAGTCACCTAAGAGGCCTTATGTGTTTTATGTGATTATATTTGTTTCATGAGCTAATGAGGTTCTTATGTGAGTAAAAATAATGTTTATAAGCAGTGTATTGAGTTTCATGAAGTTTAGAGGTCAAACATCCAAGAACGTCCAAGACGTTTGAAAGATAGCCCTTGAGAGATGCATGTCGTGTCTTGAGAGTGCCTTGCATGAAGATGTGTTTTACTTGTTCATTTTGGGTGAAACTTGCATGTAAGGTCTTCAAAATTTTAAGGTGTATATTCACATTGGAAACTTCCTGGTACGACTTCCCAAGGCCCCGCAAAAAGGACCACAAGAAGGACCCAAATGCTGTTGAGACATTGCCTTGGCACTGTCAATCGACTAAACCAAATGACGCCCCGTTGGTGGACTGACGCCCCGTCGATGGGGAGGCGTTGATAAACACTTAGCCTGGAGTAAATCTCAACCAAAGAACATCCCAATAGCCAATCGATGGAAGACACAGATGGTCCGTCGATGGACCTACTGGGCGTCGATGGTGGCCGTTGGTAAAAGTTGTAACAAACTGCCTAGAGACTGCCTCACTTAAGGGTGAATGGGAAATTCACCCCACTTCCTAACCTGACCCTACTTGGTTTATTTGATTATTTTTGGGTGTATTTAAGTGATCAAAAACGTGATCAACCCATTTCAAATCCCTTCTACACAAATTAGACTTTCCCTCCAAAATCAATTCTCTCTAGAAACCTCAATTGAAAGTGAAGCTCAAGAACATATTTGAGCTGAGATTACCATGGATTCTTCATCAAGTTTTATAGGTTTTATTCTAGATAAAGTTACGGTGATCCTTCATCTCTAGCTATACTTCCATCAAGAGAGTTAATCTCAAAGTTTTCGAAGAGATTTCATGATCAAACTTCTTCTTCTTATTCAATCTAGCCATGGGTTCTTTTTAAAAACGTTTTTAAAGGCTTAATAATGATGAACCCATGTCCCTTCCCAAACTTGATTTAGCCCTCGCATGGGCATTGTGATCGTTGCTTGTTATTGGTTGAATTGTGATTCTATTACGTTTAATTGTTTATTTCTACTGTTATTTAAGTATATTGATGATGAATTGTTTATGAATGATCCGTGAGGATCACTGTATGAAGATTTGAACAAAGCTAGCTTATATCTCTATGTGTTCACTATAACATTGCCTCTATAATGTATGAATGTGGAATTCAATTATGTTAAATATATTCTTAACTACTGCCTATCATGTATATATATTATAAATTATATGTAATTGATCCAATGTGGATCAAGGCTTGAAGATTAGATAGTATTGATTCATGTTCTCCTATCTTTTATAAATTGCTAATGTAGTTCTCTGTATCTCGACTCAATGGTAATTGGTTCATGATTTTGTATAGGGTTAATTGTACTTTAGATACTGCCTATAATATATTATAATTATGAATTACGTTTTGTTATCCAATGTGGATTGATGCTTGAAGATTTTATCTTTATTTCCTATCTATTATAATTTTATGATGCTCATTGTAATCTCAATTTCTTGGCAATTGTAGTAAGACTTTGTTTAAGTTATGGTCTCTTTAACTACTACCTTCTATTTGTATTATTGATTAATTTTTAGTATGAATAATTGATTATCAAAGTGAGAAAGAATTGGTAAGAGACCAACTTCCCTTCACATTTTATAAATTGATGATGTAGTGGACCTAATATGACCTCAATCTTGTTATAATTAATGCATGATTTCGATTATGTTAGTATACCTTTAACTACTGTCCTATACTTGAATTTTTTATGAAAGAGTATTAATGGTCAATGATAACCAAAGGCTAAAGGATTGGTAATAATTGCTCTACTCTCCTACTTCTCTACTTCTCTATAGTATTGTTGATCAAGCCTTGTATGGAATTGTGTGGTATGGTCCACGTATGGTGGTGGTGTTTACTTTATTGTTAATATATATGTGATGTGATCATGGCCTTGAATCCTCATGCCTAGTTTCCTATTATAGTTGTGATCTAGGTTATATGGCTATTGTGTATGCATGTGTATGACTATATTGGGGCTTGATTAGGTGCTGCCTTAGATGATTATAAATGGTTAATTCTCCCTTACTCATGTTCCCCTATGTGAGTGTGTGAATATCTAAGGTTAGGAGTCTTGAATATAATGTGAAGCTTGTCTTTGTCTCCTATGCTATTGTGTGTTGTGTGGTCTAGGCTTAGTTGTGTAGTGTTATCCTAAGAGGGTAACTGCCTCAATGTGTAGCTGATGGCCATTATGTGATCATATTGACCAATTTACACAAACCCTCACTAGTGTCTACTACTATGCATGTTAAGCTTATGTCAATGAAAGTATGATATGTGTTTCCTTATACAGGATGACTTGATAGTTGTACTAGTATGGGCAAGGGTATGGGACCTTGCCTATGCATTGCACATGTATACCTTGATAGGGTAAATCATAGGTTTTGTTTCTATGTACATGCAAATGAATGTATGAACATGTTATGAGTATGATTTATATTCTATGATGTTAAGTATATGATATGATGTAGTATGAATGTGCATATTGTCTAAATGTGTTTATGTTAAAGGTTTGCTCATGTAGTTACACATATGCCCTTATGCATGAATAAAGTAAAGTATGAACATGTGTGGTCTAACGTGTCATATGAAAAGTTTGCTCACATGTATGTACACACATATAATTATCTAGTCAATAGAGGTGCTCTTGAAAGGTATTCTCAAGAATATCCTAAACTAGATAGGTGCTTTAATATGCTATGTCCATGTGAAAGGTTTTCTCACATGATATAGGTTGATGAAAGGACTTCTTATCTATAACCGATGAGCTAAGCATATGGGGAGTGAACCCCCTAAACCCTATGTTTAATAAAGTAATGTAATAAAGGATTTTAATAAAAAGGGAACTTAGCTTAGCACCGAGTGAACTTGAAGATGAGGGGTGTCCCTTCCCATTTAAGGAAGGTAGATCACCATAGACCTCACGGGTGGATAGCCTCATAACACAAGGGCATAGAGTTGATGTTTCCATGATTGCCTCCAAGTTTCATAAACTATGTTAGCCACATCGGATCAAGCAAGTGAATTCACTAGTATGCTAGCATATGTTAATAATCTAACTTGGGTAGGTAAGAACACCTTCCCTTGGTGTAAGGCTCTACAACACCAAATTTCATGTCTAGCACCCATGTCCTTAGTGTCGGTTAAGGCTATAGTTTCGTAAAGTAAAATAGACAATGGAAGTAAATTAATTACCCTAATTAGGATAACCTAAGGCTAGTTGCTTAGTGTAGGTGGGGTATGGGACTTCACCTACGCATTGCACAAGTGACTCTTGAGGGAAGTCGTAGGAAGGTGTTCTAATGCATGTGTCTATGTTTATGGTTCTCTTGCATGACATTGTGTTAGTTTCTACATGAAGATATGATATGCATGATATGAATTTCTAATATGACTATGTGACTAAGGTCCTATATTGAAGTGTATGTGGTTGACTATAGCATTGTGTTTTGTACATGAAGGATATGTTAAGTCTTGTGGTGTCCTTATAGGTATACTAAGTACGTGTGAGGTTATGGGGATTCACATATACATTGCACTAGTAGATTTAGATTGGGATTGTGAGTAAGGTTTCATAATGTACAAAGTGAAGTGAAGTTAGTATATGTGCAAGTAGATGTAGCTTACTGTAAAGTCATTAAGGTCTTGGCTTAAATGTGTCTATGATGTACTGTACTTTTATGATGATATGTGATAACTTGTATAGAATGTATGCATGGTTTCCTTGTGTCCTTAAGGTGATGAATTTCACCAAGTATCACTGGAGGGTTACTTGGGAGGTTAATGAGTTAAAAGAAGGAGTTCACTGTAAAGAACAAAATGCTCACTGTAAAGTAGAACTATCTCACTCTAAAGTGACTCAAATATGGCTTAAATTCTATGTGTGATCTTATATGATATTTGGCTTTTGAATATGTCTATATGAAGTATGTGAATGATATAAATGCTATTGTATAAAGGTTTTATGAATATTTACTCGAAAAGGCATGAAGGATGACTTCAAGAAAAAATGTCTCTTTTAAATGCATGTTTTTGCATGGTTGCGATACTTAGTGCATTCTTGTACTAACTTCATTCTTCTCTACTTTTTACACAAAGTGTAGGTTATTGATGCTTAAAGGTTGTCTTTAATGGTGAAGACCTTGATAGATTATTCCCAAGCTGAAGTAAAGGAATCCTTAAGTACAAGGATTCCTAAGTCATGTCTTTACTGTAAAGTCTTTTATTATTTTACTTATGTTTTATGTTATAAGGGCCGTGTCCATAAAAGTACTCTTATGATGTTGAGTCTAGGATGGCAAAAGAGACTAGAGTCTTTAACTATGTATGATGATATTTTATATATATATGAAGTAATGTTCTAGCATATGATGTGCTAAGAAATTTTTAATCCGCTAAATTTACCTATGCAAATGCTATGAATGATAACTATGGGCTTGTATAAGACCTCCGAGAAGTCAAGTATGCCATGTTACTTCTAAGAGGTGTTCCTCGGTTGTGATATATATATAAGATATAACATAGTCTCAAATGAATGTCTCATCTCATAACCATATAATAAGAGTATAGCAATTTGGGCCTAGCCCATACATCCATACAATAAGAGCCACATATAGGCTATACAATGTTTAGTACTCAAATGAAAAGGAAAGAACATAAGAGTCTTCAAACTAGAAAAAATTCATAAGCTTTATATTGGTTTTACCCTCGGAAGTGAGGACCTACCCAACTTGGATAAATTATATTTCCATGTCTTCATTCAGAGTCGTCTCAAAGCCCTTCAACGACCGGAACCAAAAATGTTGGGGAAAAAGGGAGAAAAAGGGGTTAGTACACCACTTGTACTAAGTATGATACCATATCCCCATATATTATCAAATCATGCTGAAAAGGGACATTTCATTAAAACATGCTATTTTTCATTTAGAAAGTCTTATGCATATTCTAGAAGACCATACCAATCAATAAGACATACTCATTAAGTCAAAAGCATGTACATCACAAGACCAACAATCCTAAGTCTATTCAAGTAAGCATGCATATCATATCATTGAACACGTAATCAAGGCAACTCTATCATCAAGTTATAATAGCCACAAGCATGAATAAGACATAACCAAAACAAGACAATCACCCATAACCTTACTCAATCAAGTAACTCAATAAGAACCATGACTAATATCAAACTTCACATAGCATATCATTTAAGGGTGCATATCATCATACTTTAAAAATAGAGACCAACACATATTTATAAGTGAAACCAATCATCATGTAGTATCATCAATGTGCAAGATCATAATATACATAACATATACCATTATAAGCATATTCATATATAAAAACATCCTCCTAAGACTTCCCTTAAGGCTAACTAGTGCAATGTTAAGGTAGAGTCCATACCCTTAACTAGACTAAGCTAAACCCCTTAGGTTATCCTAGTTTGAGTTCATTCCTTTAGTTCATTTTACCTACCTTAACCGACATAGACCACATGAGATAATATGGAATACGGTGTCATGGAACCCTACACTAAAGGAAGGCAGACTACTTGTCAAGGTAGTACGAAAACATGAACATAGCAACTACGTGTATCCACTAGCTAATATTCCTATGGTGGCAACATAGTTCAAGAACTAGGAGATATAGTTGGGACCTTCTTTATGCTACATGCATTATGGTCTCCAATCTCAAGAGTACATTGGTGATCCTTCATTCCCTATGTGGGAAGGGACACTCCTCACACTACTCCACTCGGTGCTATGTTAGAGTCACTTTTGAAATGCCTTTAAGCCTTTATTAACAATCATAGCTTAATGTAGGCCATAGGTTCTAATCTCTGGTATAGTCATTGTCATTAGCTCATTGGGAATTTTATGAGAATATCCTTTCATGGCAACCCTCATATGTGATATTAACATAAAATCATCATCATGTCATCTTAAGGAACATATGTACTTAATAACCAACCTTACATCATTTCATCATAAACATAATCTCACAATCACATAATCAAGACATTTCTATTCATCATCATACCAATAACTACTTAGGCTTATCACAAGTCATGCTTCAATTGAACTACACCATCAATCACAAGCCATCATAATTAAAGTAAAGGTTAGGATCATAAAGACTTACTCAATCTCCTTCAATATCAATCTTCATGGTACTACCAGCAACCAACCAATTACATCCAACAATAGGTGTAGTAACATCATTCAATAGTAATTAACACAACAACTATGTTAATTGCATCATCACTATCCAATTAACATCAATTCATAACCTAGGGTTAAGGGGAAATAGGGTTCATCATGAATTATCCAGTAATTTGATCCAATACCAACCATAAATTACCCTATTCAATCCATACATGAATTAGAATATATTAAACAAGTCTAATAATCAAATCATTCTTCAATTCTCATCAATTCATGACGAAGATCAAAGATTTCGGGAATTTGGGGAAGGGAAAATGATCAACATGAACTTGTATAAATTAAAATCAATTAAAAATCAATCTATACCTAATTAGTCATAAGTAATCACAATTAATTAAGATCAATCATCAATTTGAAGTTTAGAAGAAAATCCATTAGAATTGGAAAACTTATGAAATTGGGTGTTTTAGAAATCATCATTGAGAGGACCTCTTGGGGAAAGGAATCTGAAGAGTGAAGAACCCATACCTTAATGAAGATTAATCAACTAAATTCAAGTGAAATCTTAATGAAAAATTGGTCTTCTTCTTCAAGCTTTTGGAGGATGAATTGAGAGAGAAAGTAGAGAGAGGTGAGAACTTTTGGGTTTTGATTTTGGGATTTGAATTGAGTGAGTAAATGTGACGGAAAATTGATTGTAAATCAATATATAGACCCCTCATGAAATACCAAAAATACCCCTCACTTAAGTTGACCCTTTAATGAAGTCAAAAAATCAAATCAAAATTTCAGATTTTCGTTAGGGAATAAGTTTTCGATGCAGAGCTGTTCCCTCATGATTTTCTAAATTAATTTTCTAGAAAGTGAATTCCTCTACCTGCCCGCGACGCGAACTTGAGATTTGACCAAAATCTGCCCGCGACGCGAACTTGAGATTTGACCAAAATCCAACCAAGTCTGCGATGCAGACTTCTTTCATCAATGTGCATTTTTGTTGCTGCCTAGGCAGCTTGCCAAGCCAAGTTTGGGGTCGTTTGGGGTCGTTTGGTGGACCCCTAAGGTGACCCTTGGGGGATTGTACCTGGACGCTTTCACCCTATATACTAGTTTTCACCAATTTAAAGTAAATTTAAAAGTTTTGGACCTCATTCAACACCTCTAAACCTTCTCGAAATGAAAGGACGTTTCACTAGTTAAATTAGACTAGCTTCCGGATGTCATGGACGTTTCTTGATGTCTTGACTCCAAAACATCCTAAATGGTTTATTAAAATTATTTTAGGCCTTATGAAAGTGTTACTAACCTTAGATCAACATGTGAAGCTCTAGTTAAGGTAATAGACTTTCGGAGTGTTACATCACAAACCCTAAAATCTGAAAAAACCTAAACCCTAACCCTAACCCTAACTTTAACCTTAACCCAAACCCTAAACAATTAACCCGAAACCCAAGTCCAAAATATAAAAACCCAAACATTAAACACTGATCAATAGATTTTAAACCAAAACTCCTAAACCCCAAAACCTAAAACCTAATAAAACCCTAAACCCTAACCCTAACACTATCCCTACCACGAACCCTAACCCTAACCCTCAACCCTAAACCCAAATCCTATAATACGAAAACCCTAATATTAAACACTAAACCATGGATATTACAACTCAATTCCTTAACTCCAAATCCTAAAACCTAAAAAACAACCTAAAACCTGACCATAACCCTAACATTAACCCTAATACTAACCCTACCATAAACCCTAAACCACAACCCCAAAATACAAAAACCCAAACATTAAACACTAAACCATTGATATTAAACCTCAAATCCAAAACCCTCAACCAAAAACCTAAAAAAAAAAAGAAAAAAAAACATAACCTTAAGCCTAACCTTAACCCTAACCGTAACCCTAAACCAACCCAAAACCCTAAGCCCAAAATACAAAAACCCAAACATTAAATACTAAACAATAGATTTTAAACATCAAATGCTAAACCTTATACCATAAAAACTAAGAAAAAACTACACCCTAACAGTAATTCAAATCCTAAACCTAAACCTAAATCCTAAGTCCAAAAAAAAGTCCAAAAAAAAACCAAAGACCAAACCACAAACCCTAAAACATAAAAAAAAACAAAAAAACATAACCCTAACCCTAATCCAAACCCTAACCCTAACCCTAAACCAATAACCCAAAACTATAAGCCCAAAATACCAAAACCCAAATAGTAAACACTAAACCATAGATATTAAACCAAAAATCCTAAACCCCAAAACCTAAAACCTAATAAAAACTTTAAACCCTAACCCTAACCCTAACCCAATCCTTAACCATAACCCTAAACCCAGAACGCTAAACCCAAAGCCCAAAATACCAAAACCCTAACATTATACACTAAACATTAGATATCAAAACTCAAATCCTTAACCCCAAATCCTAAAACCTAAAAACAAACTAAACCCTAACCCTAATCTTAACATTAACCATAACCAAAACCCTACCATAAACTCTAAACCCCAAGCCCAAAATACCAAAACCCAAACATTAAACACTAAACCATTGACATTAAACCTCAAATCCTAAACCCAAAAAAAAAAAAAAAAAAAAAAAAAAAAAAACTCTAACCCTATGCCCAAAGCATTAACACTAAACCCTAAGCCCAAAATAGTAAAAACCAAACATTAAATACAAAACCATAGATTTTAAACATGAAATGCTAAACCCTGAACCATAAGACCTTAATAAACCTACATGCTAACCCTAATCCTAACCCTAACCCTAACCTAAATCCTAAACCCTAAGCCCTAAGTCCAAAAAAAAATCAAAGTAAAAAAAAATGAATACCCAAACGTTAAACACTAAACCATAGATTTTAAATCTCAAATCCTAAACGACAAACCTTAAAACCTAAAAAAAAAAAAAACTCTAACCCTAACCCTAAACCACGAATCCATAACCTAACCCTAACCCTAAACCACTAGTCCATAACCCTAAGCCCAAAATACCAAAACCTAAATATTAAAAACTAAACCATAGATTTTAAACCAAAAATCCTGAACCCAAAACATAAAAAAAAAAAAAAAAAAAAACAAGAACCTATATTTAACCCTAACCCTATTCTTAATGCTAACCCTAAACCCAAAACTCAAAGCCCAAAATACAAAACCCTAACATTAAACATTAAACCATAGATAATATAAATCATATCCTTAACCACAAACCCTGAAACCTAAAAAACAACCTAAACCCTAATCCTAACCCTAAAATTAACCCTATCCCTAATCCTACCATAAACCCTAAACCCCAAGCCAAAATACCAAAACCGAAAATTTAAACACTAAACCATTGATATTAAACCTCAAATCCTTAACCCTAAACCTAAAAACATAAATAATAAAAAAAAAAATAACCCTAACCTTAACCCTGACCCTAAGCCTAAACCCTAAACCCTAAACTCGATGCCCAAAATATCAAAACCCAAACATTAAATACTAAACATAGATTTTAAACCTCAAATGCTAAACCCTAACCATAAAACCCAAAAAAACCTACACGCTTGCCCTAGTCGTAACCCCTAAAACCTAATAAACAACCCAAACCCTAACCCTAACCCTAACCCTAACCCTAACATTAACCCTAACCCTAACCCTACCCTAAACCCTAAATCCCTAGGCCAATATACCAAAACCTAAATATTAAAAACTAAACCATTGATATTAAACCTGAAATCCTAAACCCTAAACCCAAAACCCTAACCCTAACCTTAACCCTAACCCTAACCATAAACCATAAACCCAAAAACCTAAGCCCAAAATACCAAAACGCAAACATCAAATACCAAACCATAGATTTTAAATCTCAAATGATAAACCTGAACCATAAAACCTAAATAAAAACCCTACACCCTTACCCTAACCGTAAACCGTAAAAACTAAGTCCAAAAAAACCCTAAGTCAAAAATACGAAAACACAATCATTAAACACTAAACCATATATTTTAACCCTCAAAGCCTAAACCACAAACCCTAAAACATAAAAGACTTAAACCCTAACCCTAACACAAACCCTAACCCTAAATCTAACCCTAAACCATTAACCCATAATGCCAAGCCCAAAATACCAAATACCAAATATTAAAGACTAATCCACAGATTTTAAACAAAAAATCCTAAACCCAAAAACCTAAAACCTAAAAAAAAACTAAACCCTAACCCTACCCTATCCCTAACACGAACCCTAACCCTAACCCTATCCTTAACCCCTACCCTAAAACCTAAAACCTAAACCCCCGCAGAAAAGGAAATGATGATATTGAACATATATTAGTTACAGGAAATGTTGCTAAATATGTTTGGAAAATCCATGCTGCACAGATTGGTGCTGAACATTGCAATACAGACTTGAGGAGCTTGTTAATGTATTGGAGAAGTATCCCAGTTCATAATGAGGTACATAAATTTTTTATTCAAGTGTTACCTAATTTTATTTTCTGGAATTTATGGAAAAACAGGTGTGCTGTTAAATATGGGGGCAAAACATCAAGTGTACAAAGAATTCAATATTCAATTTTCAAAGATACTATGTAGGTATTGACAGTAGCCTTTCCTTCCATTCCATGGCATCCTAACTGGGACAATCTGATCAATTGTGTGGATCACTGTCAGCAACAGTTTAAGATTACGATGGTAAGATGGGAAAATCCTAAAGTAGGCATATTCAAGTTAAACACAGATGGTAGTGCATTGCACAACCCAGGTAAAATAGGGGGAGGAGCAATATTAAGAGATCATCAAGGTAAAATGGTATATGCTTTTGCTATTCCACTTGGTTTTGGAACTAACAATATTGCAGAGATTAATGCTACACTACAAGGACTCAATTGGTGTGAACAACATGGCTACAAACGTATCATATTGGAGGTGGATTCAGAACTATTGAAGAATTGGATCACTAATACAATTAGAATTCCATGGAGATATAGACAAGCTGTCCAACAGATCCAAGAAGTAGGCAGCAAGCTGGAAGTTTTTCAATGTAAACATGTCTACAGAGAAGCCAACAACACTGCAGATTTACTAGCTAAATGGAATCATAGCAATGATATCATCAAACATTATTACACAGTACAACAGCTATTTGGAGCAATTAGAGAATACCAAAATACCAATACCCTAATATTAAACACAAAACCATAGATATTACAACTCAAATCCTTAACCCCAAACCTAAACCCTAAAAACAACCCAAACCCTAAGCCTAACCTAACATTAACGCTAACCTTAACCATACCATAAACCCTAAACCCCTAGCCCAAAATACCAAAAACAAAACTTTAAACACTAAATCATTGATATTAAACCTCAAATCCTAAACCCTAAACCTAAAAACCTAACAAAACTAAAACCCTAACTCTAACCCTAACCCTAATACTAACAACAACCCTAAACCATAAACCCAAAACCCTAAGTCGAAATTACAAAAAACCTAATATTAAATACTAAACCATAGATTTTAAACCTCAAATGCTAAACCCTGAACCACAAAACCTAAATAAAACCTTCACCCTAAACCCTTAATCCTAAGTCAAAAAAACAAGAGGTCCAAACAAACCCTAAGTACAAAATAAGAAAACCCAAACATTAAACACTAAACAATAGATTTTGAATCTCAAATTCTAAACCACAAACCCTAAAACCTAAAAAAATGAAACCTTAACCATAACCCTAATCCAAATCCTAACCCTAACCTTAACCCTAACCCTAACTCCAAACCATTAACCCGAAACTCTATCCCAAAAACCAAAACCCAAATAGAAAACACTATACCATAGATTGTAAACCAAAAATCCTAAACCACAAAACCTAAAACCTAATAAAAACCCTAAACCCTAACCCTAACCCTATTTCTAACCCTAACCCTATCCATATCCCTATCCTTAACCCTAACCCTAAACCCAAAACCCTAAACCCAAAACCCAAAACCCAAAATATCCAAACCCTAACATTATACACTAAACTATAGATATTACATCTTAAATCCTTAACCCTAAAACCTAAAAAATAACCTAAACCCTAACCCTAAACTTAACATTACCCCTAACCCAAACCCTACCCTAAACCCTAAACCCCAAGACCAAAATACCAAAACCCAAACATTAAACAATAAACCATTGATATTAAACCTCAAATCCTAAACCCTAAACCCAAAAACATAAAAAAAAAAAAAACTAACCCTTACCCGAACCTTAACCCTAACCCTATGCCTAAACCATAAACACTAAACCTTAGGCAAAAATACCAAAACCCAATCATTAAATACTAAACCATAGATTTTAAACCTCAAATGCTAAACCCTGAACCTTAAAGCCTTAAGAACCCTTCACACTAACCCTAATCCTAACCCTAACCCTAACATAAACCCTAAACCCTAAACCCTAAGTCCAAAAAAAACCTAAGTCCAAAATACAAATACCCAAAAGTTAAACACAAAACCACAGATTCTAAATCTCAAATCCTAAACCACAAACCCTAAAACCTAAAAAAAAACTAAACCCTAACCGTAACACTAATCTAAACACTCACCCTAACCTTAACCCTAACCCTAACCCTAAACCACTAACCCATAGCCCTAAGCCAAAATACCTAAACCTAAATATTAATCACTAAACCATAGATTTTAAATCAAAAATTCTAAACCCCAAAACATAAAACCAAAAAAAAATCCAAAACCTTAAAACTAACCCTATCCCTAACACGAACCTTAACCCTAACCCTATCCTTAACCCTAACCTAAACCCTAAATCCAAAGCCTAAAATACAAAACCCTAACATTAAACATTAAACCATAGATAATACAACTCAAATTCATAAAACCCAAACCCTAAAACCTAAAAAATAACCTAAATCCTAACCCTAACCCTAAAATTAATCCTATCCCTAACCCTAAACCCCAACCCCAAAATACCGAAACCCAAACATTAAACACTAAACCATTGATATTAAACCTCAAATCCTAAACCCTAAACCTAAAAACATTAAAGAAAAACTAACCCTAACAATAACCCTAACCCTGACCCTATGTCTAAACCCTAAACCGTAAACCCGAAGCCTAAAATACCAAAACACAAACATTATATACTAAACCATAGATTTTAAACCTCAAATGCTAAACCCTAACCATAAACCCTAAAAAAACGTACACGTTATCCCTAATCGTAACCCCTAAAACCTAATAAACAACCTAACCTAACCCTAACCCTAACCCTAACCCTAACATTAACCCTAATCCTTACCCTACCTAAACCATAAACCCCTAGCCCAATATACCAAAACCCAAACATTAAACACTAAACCATTGATTTAAACCTGAAATCTTCAACCCAAAACCCAAAACCCTAACCCTAACCTTAACCATAACCCTAACCCTAAACCGTAAACGTGAAAACCTAACCCTAAAATACAAAAACCCAAACATCAAATACCAAACCATACATTTTAAACCTCAAATGATAAACCCTTAACCATAAAACCTATAAAAAAAACCTACACCCTAACCCTAACCCTAACCCTAACCCTAACCCTAACCGTAAACCCTAAACACTAAATCTAAAAAAAAACTAAGTCCAAAATACGAAAATCCAAACATTAAACACTAAACCGTAGATTTTAACTGATGTACCATGGTTTTACGGTACTTTCAATGCTTTTTCCTTAAGTTTAGTGTGTGTCTAAGGCCATTGTTTGTAGTAGTTTTAATGTATTTTTCTTTGTGTTTCTATGAAAAACTATCCAGAATGAAAACGCTGAAGATGTGCTAAAAATTGCAGAAAAGATGACTTACGGAGCCATTGATGGTCCGTAGGTGGAAACCGTCGCCATGAAGATGTTATGTTGCCAAGGAAAGATCGGGGAATTTTGACCAAGTGTGGGGCTACAGCACGGATGACGGCCCATCGTCTCATCGACTGACCGTCCTGGTGATCCGTTGGTGTTAACAGAATGTAGCCCCAGTACCCAATTTGAACAGAGAGTTGGAGAAGAAAGCAACTGAAAATAGAGTTGAATTATGGACCGACGGAGGCGTCGATGATCCGTCGTTGCCTCGACGGTTCGTCGGTCAGGTCGTCGACGCAAGACGCATTTTTGGACAGATTTTCCTTATTTAGGTTTCCCTTTATGTTTAGGATTTTATATTATAAGTAGGACCAAAAACCTCATTTTGGGGGGTTAGACTCTTTGGTAATTTTGAGATTTGTATTGTTGGTTGTTGAATTTTGGGTTTTGGAAAATACTCACTTTTCCGAAATCGATTCTTACAATATTTTGATTAATTCAAGTGATTTTCTGGATTTTCTTCAAACTTGTTAAAGTAAGTACATAAATTCTTGTCTATTCAGTATGAATTGTGTAATTCTTAACATGGGTAACTAAATCCACAACTAGGGTTGTGGGAACCATGGGTAATTAACAAAGTAGAACTAGCTAAAATAACAATTCTAGAATAGTTTCTTTCATGTATTGATAATTCTTTCGTTTAGAAGTCTTTTTAACGGTGGCCAACGTTAGAACTCGCCTTGTTGCTACTTGACGGACCAAGGAGGTAGATAATAAGAAAAGAATTATCAACATAGATTTAGTATACACTATCTAATTGGCTAGTGTCGATTGGTGTGAAGTAATAACTAAGGCATACATCGATTATGATGCTTAATATGACGTAAAAGGTAAGGTTTAGTAAAGTACACACACGTAGCCGGACCAAGGTGCGAAGTGAAATTCACTAGTTGCCGGACCTAGGAATTAGGGATACATAACTTATCAGTTTGCATGCAAGATACTAGGAAAAAGTTGTTATAGCTAGCGTTACTGGGTTATGAACCTATGGGGAACACTTACACCCTAGTTTCTCTCATTCCTTGATAAACATCAAATATTTGAACTTGCTATTTGTTTACTTAGGCTTAATTAAGTACTTTTGTTACACTACCCCCCCCCCCTTTTAATTGTTTGTTTTCGGAAAGGATTTGACTAAATAAAAGTAATCGTAGATTAAAGTTAAGTCAAAATCATTTTCCTCGTGGGATCGACCCCAACCTAACATTTGGGTTCTTTACTTGATACGACCACTTATACTTCTTTAGGGAAGTGTAATTTGAGCGTATCAAATTTTGGCGTCGCTGCCGGGGAAAGTGTCTTTTAGATTAACATTAAGCACATTACCAAATTTTAGTCAATAATTTCCTGATATTACTTTTTCTTTTGTTTCTGTTTCACGCAGATCAAACTTTAGTGTATGCCAAGTACATGGAGTCGAGGAGAACCAATACTTTCACTTCATCCAGAACTAAACCGTACACTTCGTAGAATGGACATTCAAAACAATTCTGCTTATATCGAGGATGAGATAAATCCTCAACCTCCCCCGCCAGTTGATGCTCATAATCAAGTGATGGTTGATAACCCTGATGAAGGTAATCCGAGGAGGCAACCTCCTACCCCACACCCTCAAGAGTACTATAGTGGAAATGTTAACATCACTGACTCTGACGGGCCACTTGTCCTACCTGTCACGAATTGGGTCTATACCCTAGACGAAACCGGCATCGTTGACCTCTCAGAGGTCGCAGACAATCCTACATATGTCATCATTACATCGTATAGGTTAATTTTAGCGGAAAATTTAAAACTTTTGTTTGCTTTGAAGCATATATAGACTTCATAGTAAGAATTGCATTATATCATATCAGTTCACCACAACTATCTAATAATAATATATTCAAATAAATGAAATAGGTCATAACCACATTAATATAAAGTTGCCAAATTGCACCAATACGACGTCTGAAAATAAGTAAGAAAGAAACGCTAGTGGAACATCCTCCACTAGCTCATGCCTACGTCTAAGCTAGAATATAAGATATAAGCATCCTCGAAAGCATGAGGGCCTACCATGTCCGGATGAATGCTCCACGTCCGGATAGCTTCAATGTAGTTGTGTAAGCTCTAGCGTCCACCTGCACCTGCACCTAAAAGTAAAGGGTTGTATGGGATTAGTACACACTTGTACTAAGTATGGGTGTATGCAATTACACACCAAGGACATGCATGATTTAGAATAGCTCTCTCCTAATGATATTAATTATGGAAAGCCAAGTCAGTTGGACTTGCCAAATGAGATTAGGAAAGTCATGCTATGAGGGTAACATGCATCATCATTCTTTACATATTGCACACATCAGATAACACACTTAATTTAGCACATACAAATATCATATATTATTCGTTCGTATGCCGTAAGACCTTGGAATCACGTACTTAACATTACAACTTCCCAAATGAGGGCTCAACATATGGGACCTCAACTAGGGAGCCTTCTTTAGCAAACACAGGTCTGCTTCATTCATTCATACATGCTTCATTTTCTTTTCATTCATTTATATACCTAGGATGTTGTTTAGTACTCTCTTCGGGTTCACTGTGCAATGACTAAGAATGACCTAGTGTCATTACTTGAGTCTAGTACACCTCTTGATTATCCTATTTAAACACTTTTGGTATCATTCATTTCATTGTGTGCATTACTTGAGGCTGTCCTAATTCTTTCTTTGGTAACTTTATCTTTAACTGACATAGATCATGTGAGCTCCATGAAATCCACTGTCTACCCCCACACCGAAAAGAGGTGGAATCACCGGCCAAAGTGAAACCAAAACATGCTAGCGTATATAGGGAATTGAACCCTACTAGAACCCTATGTTAGTTGCATAAGTTCAAAGACTAGGAGATATAAGGAGACCCATACCCGCCTAAACAGATAGGCTCATCTCATGAGATTTGCATGAACCTCTGCCTTCCCGAAAGAAGGAATCGCGACTCATAGCTAGCCTATCGGTGCTCCGTATAAAGTTCTGTTACATTCATCTCACACATCATAGAAGCTGGCTTCTAGTATGAGGGCATCATTTCTCATTAGATAATTTATCATCTCATCATTAGTATTAAGTGTGCATTAATCTCAATACTTTCATTAGAGTGTTTCTTAGAGACTTGTCTCTTGTTTAGTTTTACACTCTCATAGGTGAGTACGATATTTGGTAACACTTATTAAGCTCATTTGAGTTTGATCTCGTCTTTCATATTAGCCTATTATCATGTTGTCACCACATTCATTAACTTTAGCAAATTAGCTCTTCATAATTCCTCACCCCATTATGTGAATGTTCATTTCATCATATGCCAATGCACTTGGCCTTTTAGTGTATTTCACTCTCTTACTTAACCCTCTTGGGATCACATCATTTCATCATATACATCTTACGTTAACTTATTTTTAAACGTACGTTGGACTTATGAACCCATACGTACAAGCCATGAGGCTTCATTCATAATTCGTCTAAGTGACTCATACTTACCCAAGATTATGTGGTACAAGACTTATGCATCTTCTAAGTATGCCAAGGTCTCGAGTTCGATCTCTATGGGCAGCATTCATTAAATATATATTCACGTAAGACTTATGTATCAATACGGAATTGGGCAAGGGAACCCAATTTCAAATCCGTTGAGCAACACTTAGTCTCATATTTAATTTGTTTGATTTATATTTTTGGCTTGGGGACCTAAGGTCGATCCTCAATGCCTACACTTCTTTTTTTTCTTTCTTTTCTTTTCTATGTTTTTGGTTTGAGACCAAGAGGATGTGGGATCGATCCCCCACAACCTCATTTTATTTTTCTTTAATTTTTCCCCTACTTTTCTCACCTATCCGAGGGGTTGTAGGTTCGATCCCCACACTCCCCATTTTATTTGTTTTCCTTTTTTCTTTGTTTCTTCCCCCAACCTTACCCCATTTTGAATCCCCCTCACCTCATATTAAATATCAACTTTTTTAGCAGCCTACATATAGTGAGGTCTCGGGTTCAATCCCTGATGACCTCACATACTTTAAAACAATTTTTGAAACTCCAATTCTCGAAGTTATATAGCCTAAACCAAATTCCCAGCAATCTAGAAATTTTGATCACGTTTTCTAGTCCATTTTTTTCAACATTTTATATGGTAGATTTTTAAAACTTCGTGAAACACTTCGTACATTATTATGTGCAATTTCGTGGTTACATTTAGCCAAGAGTTTTCACTCAATTCAACAACATCACACCTCATAAGAACATCACGATTTTTACAAGCATTTGCACATAAAATACAAGGATTCAACATGCCTTTTTCACACTTCAATTTGTGACCAAGAGTTACGGCCTACACAATGCACACACATACTAATCACATAATTTTGGAAAGACATAATTATTAGTCACATAAATCCGAACATACATACATGAACATAATCATCACGAAAACACGTTACATCCCTAATTTCTACGAGCAAACATACACAACCTACAACAATCGATGGGAGCTAGTGACAAGGACATGCAACGGGGAAACATTCCTAGTTTTCTGATTAGAATAGACTGAAACTTAGGGGTCTCTTGGCAAAGGGACCAAGAGGAAGCAAACCCATACCTTTTCTGTTGTTCAACACCTTCCAAACCTGCTCCAATGGACAACCAACTCCCACGACACCAAATCCTCACCACCGAAACTTCAAGACAATCCGTCAAGAATAATGTTTTTGCTTTTCGTTTTTAGTTTTGTTTTTCTTTTGAGTTTTAGCGTACAAGTTCTTTAAGAGTGATGAACTTTTGATTTTATTGATCTTTTACTGATGGAGAAAACGTGAGAATGAGAGTGGAGAGACGTGAGAATGACAGTGGAGAGATATGAGAGTAAGCTTATTAGTAGGAGTTTTAGGTAAGGACTTAGTCAAACTAGGACTCTTTGTTATTTTAAATTAAAATCTGATTTTCTAAGGCTTAAGTGACAAGAACAAAATGCCCATACTTAAATCATATAATTAAATACCAATCAATTCAACTTAAATATTGCTTCCACCAAGGATCGAACCCTGGTGGAGCTCATCTCGCAAAAATTGGTCAATTTGGGTCAACCATACCCGAATTGTCCACTATTTTCATTAATTAATTAATTAATTAAATACTTAGGATAATTACAATACTACCCCTAGCGTGGAAAATACCATTTTACCCCTAGACCCTCCAAACCTAAGATTACCCCTTTTAAGTCCGGTTAAAACTCATCCGGGTGAATCTTAATATTCGGGTGCCCTACATGGCTGGTACCAACCTTGCCTAGCTCAACTAACTCACCAAGTTGGTTGGCTTGGCTGGTGCATAGGTTCTGAGGTCTGGTTCCACGCGCATCAAGTCGTGTGAACCCGGTCTAATATAGGCGTTCTAGGTATGTTTAGGCATCACTTAGCATAGTAATTTTAAGGTTATTACACTACCTTCTCTACCACATGGTCATACTTTCGTGGTAACTAGTAGCTTAATGCAGATGCTCACATCTAGAGTTCTTTTTTCGGGGCTACCATCTGAGGATCCACATGCTCACATCGCCAAACTGAGGTCGGTGTGTAAGAGTTGTGTAGGGAGGCCTGACTTGGACATGGAAGTCATTGGGCTAAGAGTTTTTCCTCTCTCACTGACAGGAGAGGTTGCTATATGGTTTACTGAGCTTCCCTATAACTCAATCTATACATGGAACCAATTGAGGGATGTATTCTTAGCTCGTTACTATCAGGTTTCAAAGAAGCTCAACAACAAAGATGCGGTGAACAACTTTGTGGCACTACCAGGAAAGTAAGTAAGCAGTTCTTGGGATCGGTTCACCTCTTTCTTGAGAAGTGTCCTAAATCACCGTTTTGATGATGAGTCGGTGAAAGACTATTTCTATCGGGGGCAAGAAGATAATAATAAAGCGGTGTTGGATACTTATGCAGAGATTGTTGAGAAGTTAGAGAAAATCTCCCGAAATAATAAAGTTTTGAGCACTAGGAAGTCGGATACTGGGAGAAACACTTTTGTGGTGCAACTACACACTACCCAGCCGCAGATGATATTCGTGAAGAAATTGCTCAAATAAGAACTGAGCTTGGGTTAGTGTTGAAACATGTCACTTGAGGTGCAGAGAAAGTGAATGCGGTGAATTATTTGACTAAGCCACCACCGCCGATAGATGAGTTTTACTATGAGGAAGATTCTTATGCACTGAATGAGCAGACGGGGGGTTTCTGACCGAATGCCCAAGTCTCCAATCAGGAGAATTGGCGCCAAGGTCAAGGAAATCAAGGTCGGAACTATGGTAACTACAATCGATAGGGTAACTATGTTCGTGAAGGAAACTACAACCGCGACAACAACTTCAATCAAAGTAATTATGGAAACAGAAACGATCGAAGTGGGCCCTATGTTCCACCTCAAAATCGGGAAGTTGCTCCTAGGGATGGTGGAGGTAGTATGGCGCTAGTTGAATACATGTTGCAAAAGATGATGATGAGGTTTGACGCATGTGATGAGTACGCCAAGGAATTGAGAGGTGATTTGGCTAACATTGGGCAAAAAGTGGATGCACATGCAGTCTCCATCAAGCATCTTGAGATGCAAATGTCCCAATTTTCATCTACTGTGAACCCTCGTCAACCGGGTACTATTTCTAGCAACACTGTTCAAAATCCGAAGAATGATGGACATTGTATGGCAGTCACTACTTGAGGTTGTAAGCAAACCATAGATCTACCTATGACGTCTGGCGTAGAAAGTAAGATGAGAAGAGAAGATGAGGTAGTAAAGCTAGTGGTGAGTTGGTAAATGAAGCAGGAAAAGAAGCAGAGAAGCACCAAATGGTGACTCCCATTCCAAGACCACCACCACCATTCCCGCAAAGGTTGGTGAAAAAGACCAAGGATGGTAAATACCGACGTTTTATTAATATATTGAAACAACTTTCCATCAATGTTCCTTTGATAGAAGCTCTTGAACAAATGTACGGTTACACCAAGTTCATGAAAGATATGGTCACTAAGAAGAGATCGATTAGTTTTGAGGATGATGATAGGATGCAACACTGTAGTGCTATTTCTACAAGGTCTCTAGTGCAAAAGAAAGAAGAACCGGATGCTTTCACTATTCCATGTACAATCAGGCTATTACACTTCGCTAAAGCATCATGTGATCTTGGGTCAATCATAAATCTCATGCCTCTATCCATCTACAAAAAGTTAGGTTTGGGTGATCCAAAACCCACTGGATGCGGCTATTGATGGCCGATAAATTAGTGAAGAGGCCTATTGGGATACTCCACGATGTGTTAGTGAAGGTGGAGTAATTCATATTTCTGGCCAATTTTATGATTCTTGACTGTGAGGTGGATTTTGAGGTGCCTATTATTCTTGGGAGGCCATTTCTTGCTACCGGTCGCGCATCGTTGACATGTAGAAAAGGCAGATGATGTTTCGATTAAATAATGAAGAAGTGACTTTCAATATTTGTAGGTCCATGAGGCAGAGTGGTGAACTCCAATCGGTATCTGCGATATCCTACAGAGTTGAGAGTTTGTTAGAGGTCCAAATAGAAGAACGTCTTGGTGTTGAGGAACTAGCAGCAGTGATTATGAACTTTGAGAGTGATGGTATTGCAGAGTATGTGTCATTGGTTGCGGCACTTGATCGAGGTGATGTTCGGTTCAAACCCAAGAAATTGGAGTTAGCTATGATGCATCGCGAGTCTCCACCCGCGAAACCATCTATTGAGGAGGCTCCAAAATTAGAGCTTAATGCTCTACCACCTCATCTGAGGTACGTATTCTTGAGGAAAGATGACACTATGCCGGTTATTATTGCTTCAAATTTAAAGGTGCAACAAGTAGAGTGTTTGGTTAAAGTGTTGAAGGGGTTCAAGAGAGCTATTGGGTGGACTATTGCGGATATTATTGGGATCCCTCCTGGTATTTGTTCACATAAAATCCAACTTATGCCCGATCATAAGTCAAGTATTAAGCACAAGAGATGCCTGAATCCACCTATGCAAGAGGTAGTGAAGAAGGAAATTATTAAGTGGTTGGATGCCGGAGTCATATATCAGATCGCTGATAGTAGTTGGGTATGCCCTGTTCAGTGTTTGCCCAAGAAAGGAGGAACGGTTGTGGTCCCCAATGAAAAAAATGAGTTTGTTCCGATGAGGCCGGTGACCGGATGGAGAGTGTGTATGGATTACCAGAAACTAAATGCATGGACTGAGAAAGACCATTTTCCTATGCCCTTAATGGATCAGATGTTGGATAGACTTGCAGGTAAAGGATGGTATTCTTTTCTTTATGGTGATTCGGGTTACAATCAAATCTCTATTGCACCAGAAGATCAAGAGAAAACCACTTTTACTTGGCCTTATGGAACTTTCGCGTTCAAGAGGATGCCTTTCGGGTTGTGTAATGCACCGGCTACTTTTCAGATATGTATGTTGTCTATATTCTCCGATATGGTGGAGGACACCATTGAGGTATTTATGCATGATTTTTCTGTTGTTGGTGACTCATTTGATCACTGTTTGAGTCACTTGTCTGAAGTTCTCAAAAGATGTGAAGAATGCAACCTTGTGCTAAATTGGGAAAATTTCACTTTATGGTGAAAGATGGTATTGTATTG
The DNA here is from genome assembly GCA_022817965.1 of Solanum lycopersicoides. Lineage (NCBI taxonomy): Eukaryota > Viridiplantae > Streptophyta > Magnoliopsida > Solanales > Solanaceae > Solanum > Solanum lycopersicoides. The sequence continues at coordinate 46,812,166 of CM040629.1, read as the reverse complement.
GGCCACCACATCTTAGAGAAGGGTATAGAGGTTGATCGAGCTAAAGTTGAGGTTATAGAGAGACTTCCTCCACCCATCTCTGTAAAAGGTGTGAGGAGATTCCTTGGGCATGCAGGCTTTTACCGGAGGTTTATCAAAGATTTCTCAAAAATTGCACATCCTCTGTGCAAGCTTCTTGAGAAAGAGTGTAAATATTATTTTGATGAATCTTGTCTGAAGGCATTTGGAGAGTTGAAAGAGAAGTTGGTATCTGCGCTCATCATTATTTCTCCGAATTGGAGAAAGCCATTTGAGGTGATGTGTGATGCTAGTGGGGTTGCACTAGGTGTGGTATTGGGAGAAAGAAGGGATAAAATCCTTCACCCCATTTACTATGCTAGTAAAGCCCTTAATGAAGCCCAAAAGAACTACACCTTGACTGACCAAGAGCTCCTTGCGGTGGTCTTTGCTTTCGAGAAATTTCGCTCCTATTTGCTTGGCACTAGAGTTATAGTGCATACTGATCATTATGCCTTGAGATATTTGATGGCAAAGAAGTATGCGAAACCGAGGTTGATTCGTTGGGTTTTACTATTGCAACAATTTGACTTTGAAGTGAAAGATAGAAAAGGAACCGAAAATCAAGTGGCCGATCACTTGTCCCGATTAGAAGATGAAGCAATGCGAGAATTAGGTGAAAAAGCTGAAATTGATGATATTTTCCATGATGAGAATGTATTGGCTGCTTCTCAAGACTTGATTCCATGGTTCGTAAATTTTTCGAATTACTTGGCTAGTGATATTGTCCCATTGAACTTGTCCTTTCATTAAAGGAAAAAGTTCATGCATGATGTGAAAAAGTACTTTTGGGATGAACCATATCTATATAGGAGTTGTGCCGATGGGCTTATTCGGCATTGTGTACCGGAAGTTGAAATGTTGAGTTTTTTGGAGGCATGCCCCTCCTCGCATGTGGGTGGGCATCATAGTGGTATCCGCACAGCCCATAAAATCTTTTAATGTGGCTACTATTGTCCAACCATCTACCAAGATGCACATGAGTTCGCCAAGGCATTTGATAGGTGCCAAAGAGATGACGGTATTTCTAGAAGGCAAGAGCTCCCTTTAAATCCCATTTTTGTGACCGAATTTTTTGATGTGTGGGGGATTGACTTTATGGGACCTTTTGTGAGTTCTCATGGGATGAAGTACATTCTTGTGGCAGTTGATTATGTGTCAAAATGGGTGGAAGCCATAGCACTTGCAAATAATGAAGGGAAGAGTGACACCACGTTCTTGAAAAAGAACATATTTACCAGATTTGGCACCCCAAGGGCCATTATTAGTGATGGGGGATCCCACTTTTGCAACATGTTGTTCAAAGAATTGTTGGAGAGATATGGATTTCGCCACAATGTGGCCACACTATACCATCCTCAGACTAGTGGGCAAGTTGAGGTGTCAAACAGAGAAATCAAGCAAATTATGGCAAAAATGGTGAATGTGAATAGAACGGATTGGTCAAGGAGGCTTGATAATGCTCGTTGGACCTACCGGACAGCATACAAGACCCCCATAGGTATGTCCCCATACCAACTTGTATATGGGAAAGTTTGTCACTTGCCGGTTGAATTAGAGCATAAGGCCATCTGGGCAATGAAGAAACTTAAAACAGATTGGAATGAGGCTGTGGAACAGAGGTTAAATGGGTTGAATGAGCTTGATGAATTTCACTTAAAGGCATATGAAAGTTCAGCTCTCTACAAAGAAAAGATGAAGAAGTACCACGACCAAAAGATTGAGAAGCGCGATTTTTTTGTTGGGGATTTGGTGCTTTTATTCAACTCTAGGTTGCACTTGTTTCCGGGCAAACTCAAACCCAAATGGACTGGTCTATTCTTGATCACCCAAGTTTTCCCTCATGGAGCGGTTGAGTTTGATAATAAGGAGGGTGTAAGGTTCAAGGTGAACGGGCAACGAATCAAAATCTACCTTGGGCATGCTGAAAAGGCGAATGAAGTGATCGAGGCATAACATCTTGATAAAGTCTGAGTAATCAAGAGTCCTGCGTCGTGCCGCGATGTTAAATCAAGCGCTGATTGGGAAGCAAACCAATATGTATCCTCTAGCCAACAATAGTTTTTTCGTGATTTTATAGGCGTAGTTGCATTATTTCCGTTTTTTAACTTAATGTCACGTATTAATTTTCTTTTATTTTTTTAGAAGTGTTGGATAGAGAGTAAACTAGGGTCCGTGTCTAAAAAGTGTCCAGAAAATACAAAAAGATTAGCTTATTGGGTGTTCAATGTGCAGGGACCAAATCCCCAGAAATCTGCAGAAAATTGGTGTGGTGCACTGATCGACGGACCAATCGACGGACCGTTGTCCTGTCGACGAACCGTCGGTAGGGTCCGTAGATCCCAGGTTTGTTTCTTTAAATTTTGTAAGTTAGTGCACATTGGACGGAGCAGTCGACGGACCGTCTACTGACTTACGGTCCGTCGACGGGGAATCGTCGGTTTATTCGACCCACTACCCCGACCCGACCCGACCGAGTATATATTAAAATTTTAAACTTTTCCGTTACCCACCCTTTCAAATACCCTCCCAAAACCGTTTCCCTCCCTTTTTCCCTTCAACTTCCCCACTCCCTCACCCGTTAACTCCCATTTCTATCAGTCATATTCTCCTCTTCCCCAAATCTCCATCACATTCCCAAATCCCTTCTCTTCTACAATCTTCCATCTTCGTCTGTCTTCTGCCCGATCGGTGATCGAGGTCGCTCTTTGTGTTTCGTACTTGCAAGAATTCATCCCCTCATTCCCTACACTACAGTACACAAGTATGTCTTTTTGATCTGCTCTATTTACTCTCGTTACTTTACATGATCAATTGCTGGAATACAATAGTGGGTCTTGAATTTGGGACACCATTGCATGCTAATAATCTTCAAATTGAATTCCTAGTCCCTTAGAACAATGATTGTGAATGGGATGGGGGTGTATTGTCTAATGATTGTTGTGTTTTGAGTGTTGTTGTTTCTGACTTAGGGTTTGATAGTCTGTGAGAATCTATGTTTAAAACTACGATAATTCATGCCCTAGGAATGATGAAATGCTTTGTTAAATGCTAGAGAAACTTAATGTTTCTTAGATTGCTCTGGAATTGTTCTTTGGGGGTAACAATGGCTGCCATAATTTTTTTCCTAAAAGACAGAACGACGCCCCATCGATGGACCGTCGGTCAATCGACGGACCATCATTGGGGTCCGTCAACAACATCTCCCCTTATTTGTCTAAATGTCTACACACATGGGTAGACGACGGTCCGTCTACCCATAGACGGACCATCCTGCATGACCGTCGTCGGTAACAGAACCCTATTCTTTGAGGGTTTCTTGAAATTTGTCTAAGTGTCTACCCACGGGGGTAGACGACGGTCCGTCAACTGATCGACGGACCGTCCTGCATGACCGTAGACTCTATCAGAACCCTTATTTCTGAAGTTTCTCAAAACTTTTATAAGGGTCCAATGACGGACCTTGATGTACCGTGGTTTCACGGTATTTCTAATACTTTTTCCTTAAGTTTAGTGTGTGTCGAGAGCCTCTTTGTGTTGATTTTGATATAAGTTTCTCTTTGTTTGCAGAAAATTTGTCTAAGGAAGAACGCGAGAGTTTTTGAGAAAGAATTGCAGAAGAGACCACATACGGAGCCTATGACGGTCCTTCGCGGCTGTGACGGTCCGTAGGTGGCATCGTAGTGAAGGAAGAAGTTGCTGAAGGAAATTTGGGGAAGTCTGACCAAGTGTGGGATTACGGAAGTTCGTGACGGACCGTCACAGCTACGACGGTCCGTCCTGCATGTTCATCATAACTATCAGAGAGTAATCCCAGTACCCAAAATTCCAAAGTTCAAGTGTATTGGAACGAAGACCCTCGACAGGCCGTCATGCTTGCGACGGTCCGTCATACCTATCCGTCGAGGGGAATGAAGAAAGCAACATGAGAAGATGTGAAGTATGGGACGACGGAAGCTATGACGGTCCGTCGTGTCCATGACGGTCCGTCACGTGGTCCGTCGACCCAGACGCGTTTGGACAGATTTTTAGTAAATAGAATCCTTATTTGATTAGGTTTTTATTTTTCTTATAAATAGTTGGAAAAACCTCGTTTTTGAGGTTAGACTTTCTGGATAATTTTTAGTTTATAGTTCTTCGATTATATTAGTAAACTCTTGATTTTGAAATTAAGATATTTTCCGGGAATTGATTGTTGTGGATTTCGGTGATTAATCAAGTTGAATTCTGGGAAATTATTCGTTTTCATAAAAGTAAGTGCATGAACTCTTCCATTAACGATATGAATTGTGTAATTACGAACATGGGTAACTAAACCTCATAGCTAGGGTTGTGGGAACCATGGGTGAATAACAAGGTAGAAATCTAACTTCAATAACAATTTCTAGAGTGGTGTCTTGCATGTATTGATAATTCTTTCGTTTAGAATTCTTTTTAACGGTGGCCAACGTTAGAACTCGCCTTAATGCTACCTGCCGGACCAAGGAGGTAGATAATAGGAAATAGAATTATCAACATAGATTTAGTGTATACTATCTAATAGACTAGTATTGGTTGGTACGAGTTAATAGCTTAGTCAAATACCGAATACGATGTTTAATGTGAGGTAAAGATAAGGGTTAGTATAGCAACACACGTAGCCGGACCAAGGTGCGGAGTGAAATTCTCTAGATGCCGGACCAAGGATTTAGAGATACTAACTTATCACTTTACATGCAAGATATCAGGATAGAGATGTTATAGTTAGATTTACCAAGTTAGGAACCTGTGGGGAACACTAAAGCCCTAGTTAATTTTACAATTTGATTAAAACTCCGAAAGTTAAATTTGTTAGTTGTTCGATCTTATTTAGTTAATCATTCTCATTAATTTAGAAATAAAACCCCCTTTTTATCTTTTAGTTGTTTTTTGGAAAACAGTTAGCTAAATAATAGTAATAATACAATAAAGTTAAGTCTGAACTATTTTCCTTGTGGGATCGATCCCAACCTCATTAGTTGGGTTCTTTACTTGATATGACCGCTTTACTTCTTATTTGAGAAGTAAGTTTGAGCGTATCAAATTTTGGCGCCGCTGCCGGGGAAATTAGCTTTTAGATTAACTTTAATTTATTACTAAAATTTAGTTAATATTTTCCTGATTTTACTTTTTCTGTTGTTTTTGATTTTTTGCTAGGTTTGACGTCCTTGTATGCCAAATACACGGAGAGGAAGAGAACCCTTGTTTCCCTACGATCACGAGTTAGAGCGTACACTACGAAGAATGAATCGAAACTTGGGTATAAATGATGATGATCCAAACCTGAACAACCCAGCTCCGGTTGATGCTCATGGTCGATTATTACCTGATAATCCTGATCTAGGTGCACAAAGGGGACAAAATCCCGCACCACGTCCTCAAGAATACTACAGAGGCTATGACAATATTGCAGATTCTGATGGGCCACTTGTCTTGCCCCCTCTACCTGAAGGTCACACCTTTGTAGTCACTAGTAGTCTGATGCAAATGCTCACTGCTAGAGGTTTGTTTTCCGGACTACCGTCTGAGGATCCACATGCTCATATAGCTAAGGTAAGGGCAGTGTGTAAAAGCTGTGTAGGGAGGCCTGATTTGAATTTGGATGTAATAGGGCTAAGAGTATTTCCTCTTTCACTGACGGGAGAGGCTGCCATTTGGTTCACTGAGCTTCCTTACAACTCAATCTTCACTTGGAACCAACTAAGGGACGTTTTCTTAGCACGTTACTACCCGGTCTCCAAGAAACTAAATCACAAAGATAGAGTTAACAACTTTGTGGCACTACCAGGAGAATCAGTTAGTAGTTCTTGGGATAGGTTCACTTCATTTCTGAGAAGTGTCCCCAATCACCGCATAGATGATGAGTCACTCAAAGAATACTTCTACCGGGGACAGGATGATAATAATAAAGCGGTATTGGATACTATAGCAGGTGGTTCTTATGGGGAGTGTCCTTATGCTGAAATTGCCGAAAAATTAGAGAAAATTTCCCGAAATAATAAAGCATGGAGTACTAGAAAGACAGATACTGGGAGAAATACTTTTGCAGTGCAATCCACACACAACCCAGCCACAGATGAGATTCGTGAAGAGATGGCACAGATGAGAACTGAGCTTGGGTTAGTGTTAAAACATGTCACTGGGGTGCAGAAAAGATAAACGCAGTGAACTACTTGTCTAAACCACCACCACCAACTGATGAATATTATTATGAGGAAGATTCTTATGCAGTAAATGATCAGACGGGGGGTTTCCGACCAAATGCCCAAGGCTCCAATCAGGAGAATTGGCGCCAAGGTCAAGGAAATCAAGGTCGGAACTATGGTAACTACAACCGCGAGGGTAATTATGTTCGTGATGGAAATTACAACCGCGACAACAACTTCAACAGGGGTAACTATGGTAACAGAAATGAGAGGAGTGGGCCCTATGTTCCTCCTCAAAATCGTGAAGTTGCTCCTAGGGATGGTGGAGGTAGTATGGCGCGAGTTGAGGATATGTTGCACAAGATGATGAGGAGGTTCGATGCTAGTGATGAGCACACCAAAGAGTTAAGGAGTGATGTAGCAGGTATTGGACAGAAAGTTGATACACATGCCATATCAATCAAGCAGCTTGAATTGCAAATGGCTCAATTATCTGCAACTGTGAACACACGGCAACCGGGCACTCTTCCTAGCAACACTGTCCAAAATCCGAAAAATGATGGACACTGCATGGCAATTACTACTCGTGGTGGTAAACAAACTATTGACCCACCTATACCGTCTATTGTGGAAAAGGTGATGAAAGATAATGATGAAGTGGTAGAGGTTAGTGATGAAGTAGAAGATAACACTGAGAAAGTTGCTGAAGTGCCTAAAAAGGTAACTCCCATGCCTAGACCTCCACCCCCCTTTCCTCAAAGATTAGTGAAAAAGACCGAAGATGGCAAATATCGGCGTTTTATAACAATGTTGAAGCAACTTTCTATCAATGTTCCTTTGGTAGAAGCTCTTGAACAAATGCCCGGTTATGCCAAGTTTATGAAAGATTTGGTTACAAAGAAAAGATCGGTCACTTTTGAGGATGATGACAGAATGCAGCATTGTAGTGCTATTGCTACAAGGTCGTTAGTGCAAAAGAAAGAAGATCCGGGTGCATTTACTATTCCTTGTACAATCGGGTTATTACATTTTGCGAAAGCATTATGTGATCTGGGGGCAAGCATAAATCTCATGCCCCTCTCGATTTATAAGAAGTTGGGTTTGGGTGACCCAAAGCCCACTGCGATGCGGCTACTGATGGCCGATCGAACAGTAAAAAGGCCTATAGGGATACTCCATGATGTGCTAGTAAAAGTGGAGTCGTTCATATTTCCAGCAGATTTTGTCATTCTTGATTGTGAAGTCGATTTTGAGGTGCCTATTATTCTTGGGAGGCCATTCCTTGCTACGGGTAGAGCTTTAGTTGATATGGAAAAAGGGCAGATGAAATTCCGGTTGAACAATGAAGAAGTGACTTTCAACATTTGTAGGTCCATGCGGCAGAGTGGTGAGCTCCAATCGGTATCTGCCATATCCTACAAAATTGGTGAATCATCCAAGACACAAATAGAAGAACGACTAGGTGTAGAAGCACTGGCGGCAGTGATAATGAATCTTGATAATGAAGGCATTGAAGAATATATGTCATTAGTCGCTGCCCTTGATCGTGGTAATGTCCGGTTTAAACCGAAGAAATATGAGCTAGACATGAAGAATCGCGAGTCTCCACCCGCTAAACCATCCATTGAGGAGGCTCCAAAGCTAGAACTAAAAGCTCTCCCACCTCATCTAAGGTATGAATTCTTAGGAACCGGTGACACATTACCGGTAATCATTGCATCAGATCTAAATGAACAACAAGTTGAGAGTTTGGTCAAAGTGCTAAAAAGGTTCAAAAGAGCTATTGGGTGGACCATTGCGGACATTATTGGGATCCCTCCTGGTATTTGTTCTCATAAAATCCAACTCATGCCCGATCATAAGCCAAGTATTGAGCACCAGAGACGCTTAAACCCACCTATGCAAGAGGTCGTGAAGAAGGAAATCATAAAGTGGTTGGATGCAGGAGTAATTTATCCAATCGCCGATAGTAGTTGGGTATGCCCTGTTCAGTGTGTACCTAAGAAAGGGGGAATGACTGTGGTCCCCAATGAAAAAAATGAACTGGTTCCAATGAGGCCGGTGACTGGATGGAGGGTGTGTATGGATTATCGGAAATTAAATGCATGGACCGAAAAGGACCATTTTCCCATGCCCTTCATGGATCAGATGTTGGATAGACTCGCCGGAAAAGGGTGGTACTGTTTTCTTGATGGTTATTCAGGGTATAATCAGATCTCTATTGCACCAGAAGATCAAGAGAAGACCACTTTTACTTGTCCATATGGGACCTTTGCGTTCAAGAGAATGCCGTTTGGGTTGTGCAATGCACCCGCCACATTTCAGAGATGTATGATGTCTATATTCTCCGACATGGTGGAAGATACTATTGAGGTCTTTATGGATGATTTTTCAGTGGTTGGTGAAACTTTCGAGCAATGTTTGAGCCATTTGTCTGAGGTTCTTAAGAGATGTGAAGATTGCAATTTAGTTCTCAATTGGGAAAAATGCCACTTCATGGTCAAAGAAGGTATTGTTTTGGGCCATCGTATTTCAGAAAAGGGCATAGAAGTTGATCGAGCCAAAGTCGATGTGATAGAGAAACTTCCCCACCTATCTCCGTAAAAGGTGTGAGAAGCTTTCTTGGGCATGCAGGTTTTTACAGGAGATTCATCAAAGATTTCTCGAAAATTGCACATCCATTGTGCAAACTGTTGGAGAAAGATTGTAAGTTTTCTTTTGATGAATCCTGTCTGAAAGCATTCGGCGATCTCAAAGAAAAACTGGTATCTGCACCTATCATTATTTCTCCGGATTGGAACAGTCCATTTGAGGTAATGTGTGATGCGAGTGGGGTTGCCCTTGGTGTGGTATTGGGACAAAGAAGGGACAAAATCCTTCATCCCATTTACTATGCTAGTAAAGCCCTCAATGAAGCTCAGAAGAACTATACAGTCACTGAACAAGAGCTCCTTGCTGTAGTATTTGCGTTTGAAAAATTTCGCTCCTATTTGCTAGGTACTAGAGTCATAGTGCATACTGACCATTCAGCCCTGAGATATTTGATGGCGAAGAAGGACGCAAAACCAAGGTTAATTCGTTGGGTATTACTACTGCAAGAATTTGACTTTGAGGTAAGGGATAGAAAAGGGACCGAAAATCAAGTTGCTGATCACTTGTCCCGTTTAGAAGAAGAAGCTATGAGAGAGTTGGGGGATAAGACTGATATTGATGACACGTTCCCCGATGAGCATGTATTGGCTGCCTCACAAGACCTGATTCCGTGGTTTGCAGATTTTGCGAACTACCTAGCTAGTGATCTTGTTCCATCGGACTTGTCTTTTCATCAAAGGAAAAAGTTCATGTACGATGTGAAGAAATTCTTTTGGGATGAACCATACTTATACAGGAGTTGTGCTGACGGGCTTATTCGGCGTTGTGTGCCAGAAGTCGAGATGCTGAGTATTTTAGAGGCATGCCATTCCTCACCCTTTGGTGGACATCATAGTGGTGTCCGGACTGCTCACAAGATCTTACAAAGTGGTTACTATTGGCCAACTATTCATCAAGATGCTCATGAGTTCGCCAAAGCATGTGATAGATGTCAAAGAGATGGCGGCATTTCAAGAAAGCAAGAGCTCCCTCTAAATCCCATTCTTGTAATTGAGTTATTTGATGTTTGGGGTATTGACTTTATGGGTCCGTTTGTGAGTTCTCATGGAATGAAGTATATTTTAGTAGCAGTGGATTATGTATCCAAGTGGGTGGAAGCTATCGCCCTCGCAAACAATGAAGGGAAGAGTGTCACTGCATTCTTGAAAAAGAATATATTTTCTCGATTTGGTACCCCACGGGCAATTATTAGTGATGGGGGATCCCACTTTTGCAACAAATTGTTCAAGGGATTATTGGAGAAATATGGGGTTCGCCATAATGTGGCCACTCCTTACCATCCTCAAACTAGTGGGCAAGTTGAAGTATCAAATAGGGAAATCAAACAGATTTTGTCGAAAACAGTGAACGCTAGTAGAACAGATTGGTCAAGGAGGCTTGATGATGCTCTTTGGGCTTACCGGACAGCATATAAGACTCCCATAGGTATGTCCCCATACCAACTAGTATATGGGAAAGCATGTCATCTTCCGGTTGAATTAGAGCATAAAGCCATGTGGGCTATGAAGAAGCTAAAAATGGACTGGAACGAAGCTGCAGAACAACGATTAAATGGGTTAAATGAACTCGATGAATTTCGCCTTAAGGCTTATGAAAGCTCAGCCCTCTACAAAGAGAAGATGAAGAAGTACCATGACCTAAAAATCGAGAAACGAGAGTTTATGATTGGGGATTCGGTGCTTTTATTCAACTCTAGATTGCGCTTGTTTCCGGGCAAGCTAAAGTCTAAATGGACTGGACCGTACTTGATCACCAAATTATTCCCTCATGGAGCCGTTGAGTTGGAAAACAAGGAAGGTGTGCGGTTTAAGGTGAACGGACAACGTCTCAAAATCTATATTGGTCATGCGGAATCGGCGAATGAGGTGGTTGAGGCATATCATCTTGATGAAGTCTGAGTAATCAAGTGTCCTCAGTCGTGCCGCGACGTTAAATCAGGCGCTGGTTGGGAGGCAACCCAATAGTTATCATCTAATCACGTTTATAGTTCTTTGTGTTTTTCTCTTTCTAGTAACAGTAGCATTTTCTATTAATGGGTTGTAAATTTTCAGGTAGCACATCTACAGGAAGTACTGCAGACAAGTTACTCTACATCAGTCACTGACGGATACATCGACGGACCGTCACGCCTGTGACGGACCGTCGTGGTACTCCGTCGTGCCAGGTACGCTCTCTTAAAATTTTGAAGAACTAGGGCACAGGCGACGGACCGTGTGACGGACCGTCACAACTGCGACGGACCGTCATCGGGGTTTCGTCACGCCATTACCCGGCTACCCGACCCGACCCAGCTTGAGAATTTTAAAAGTTTAAACCGTTTTAAACCCCCCACCCCTTCATTATCAGTTTTCACTTAATCTTCCCTCCATTTTCTCCCCTTCCAACTTCACTCTCTTCCCAAATTCCCCATCTTCTCCCATTTTTCATCCCAAATTTTCCCTCTTGGTCGGAATTTGTTGCAGTGATTCTTAGCCTTCTAACTTGAGTGCCATCACTTGTGCATTATTGTCTCCTCTTCCAAGGTATGTATTCCTGAAACTCTACCCTTTACTATTTTTGGTTGTTTTACTTTTTTTTTTCCTGTTGATTGCATATGGGTTTCTGTTTTTGCCTAGATATTATCTAACTTAGGTCTGTAATTCCACAAACTGCCTGGACAATACTAGAGAAATTAGGGCTTTAAAACTTGCAAATTTGATAGGGCTTTAAACTTGTCCATTAGAGTTCTAATCTCGATTAGAACATTGTGGGTTGACATTCTGACTCACATGGGGTAAAACTTGGCACCCCTCAGTTCTGTCTCTGTTTCACAGCACGACAACCCGATGACGGACCGTCATACCCATGACGGTCCGTCCTGCACAACCGTCGTGACGGTCAGAGACCCCTGTCCTAGGGGTCTCAACACTTTTTCCAAGTGTCCACTGACGGACACATGTGACGGACCGTCATACCCATGACGGTCCGTCCTGCACAACCGTCGTGACGGTCAGAGACCCCTGTCCTAGGGGTCTCAACACTTTTTCTAAGTGTCCACTGACGGACACATGTGACGGACCGTCATACCCATGACGGTCCGTCCTGCACAACCGTCGTGACGGTCAGAGACCCCTGTCCTAGGGGTCTCAACACTTTTTCCAAGTGTCCACTGACGGACACTTGCGACGGACCGTCATACCCACGACGGTCCGTCCTGCACAACCGTTGTGACGGTCAGAGACCCCTGTCCTATGGGTCTCAATACTTTTTCAAAGTGTCCACTGACGGACATATGTGACGGACCGTCATACCCATGACGGTCCGTCCTGCACAACCGTCGTGACGGTCAGAGACCCCTGTCCTATGGGTCTCAACACTTTTTCTAAGTGTCCTCTGACGGACACTTGCGACGGACCGTCATACCCATGACGGTCCGTCCTGCTTAACCGTCGTATCGGTCTGAGACTTTCCCTCTGATATTTTATGTTGCCAAGTATTACATGACGGACTGCATGACGGTCCGTCATACGCACTACGGTCCGTCACCAGGTCCGTCGTGCCCTACTGCTACTTCAGAGCTGTTATTACTGGTTTGAGTGTCTGTGTATTATTGTCTCAAATGTTTATTTCTTTTGTGTCATGCTTCATCCTTCAAGTACTAATGATGATTCGTTACAGGTACTACCTATCATGGCACCTAAACAAGATCGCGTTTACGCACGTGGGCGTTCAAAATCTGTCACCCCGTCTGCCCGATTGGTGATAGGCTTCAAAAACCCTAAATCTTAAAACCTAAAAAAAAAACAAAAAACTAACCCTAACCAAAACCCAAATCGTAAACCTATCCTTAACCCAACCTTAACCCTAAACCATTAACCCGAAACCCCAAGCCCAAAATACCCTAACCCAAACATTAAACACTAAACCATAGATTTTAAACCAAATATATAAACCCCAAAATCTAAAACCTAAAAAAGGAACACTAAAAACCTACCCTAACCCTAACCCTAACCCTAACCCTATCTCTAACACGAACCCTAAACCTAACCCTATCCTTAACCCTAACCTTAAACCCTAAATCCTAAACCCAAAGGCCAAAATACCTAAACACTAACATTAAACACTAAACCATAGATATTACAACACAAATCCTTAATCCCAAATCCTAAAACCTAAAAAACAACCCAAAACCCTAACCGTAACCCCAACATTAACCCTAACCCTAATACCTACCATAACCCTAAACTCCAAGCCCAAAATACCAAAACCCAAACATTAAACACTAAATCATTGTATATTAAACCTCAAACCCAAAATCCTAAACCTAACCTTAACCCTGACCCTAACCATAAACCATAAACCCAAAACCCTAAGCCAAAAACCAAAGACCCAATAATTAAATACTAAACCATAGGTTTTAAACCTCAAATGCTAAACCTTGAAAAATAAAACCTAAAAAAAAACCAACACCCTAACCCTAATTCTAACCCTATCCCTAACACTAACCCTAAACTTAACCCAATCCTTGACACTAATGCAAACCCTAAACCCTAAATCCAAAGTCA